>VZUI01062857.1:0-62314 GCA_013401135.1 Cettia cetti | reverse complement strand
TCAGGGAGCGGCGGCAGCAGCGCAGCCCTGCCCTTCCCGGCCGGGCCCCGCGGCCTCCCCGCCCCTCCGGGCGCTGCGCTGCGTCCCCGCCGGGCCGGGCGCTCCCCGGGGGTCCCCGGGCACCGGGGACCTGCTGCTTCGGACAGCCCTGGAAGGGGCACGGGCCCGTCCCCCTGCGCCCTTGTCCCGCCCGGGCTCGGCAGGGCCGGACCGCTCGGGCACCGCGGCTCCGGGGAGCGCTGGCAGCACCTGCCGGGGATGCGGGCCTTGGAGCGGAGGCCGCGGGCTGCTTGGCACGGGCTCTGGGCAGCGCCGGCCCTGCCGGCCCGGGGTTCTGTGCCTGCCGGCGCCGGGAAGGCAGAGCTCGTCCTCTCTGCCCCGAGCTGCCATGGAGGCAGGTGTGGGTGTTGGTGTTGTTCCTGGCTTCGCAGGCCCTGTAGACCAGGAAAATTTGCCCCTGGAAGGCGTCTGAGCTATGTTCTGGTGTCCCCCCAGTATATCCGTGCTAAGCCAGGCTGAGGTGGTCGAGGCGAAAGGATTATCGTGGCAGGGAAACCCACGTGGTCTTCCTGAACCTTTGTGTCTCATCAGTACTCAAGTATCCCAAAACAGGTGTGCCGTGTTAAATATAAGTGTAAGAAACCCCTTTCTGTTTCCCCCTGTACAGTGATGTGCTGTACCCATAGTGGAGTGCGTGGTAGTCCTGTGATTCCCCACAAGCATGTGGAACCAGCAGGTGTTGTGCCCCTCAGACGCTGGGCAGTGCAAGCCATCTCTCCCAGGAATGGTGATGGTCTTCCAGTCTCACTGCTGGCATGGCCTGTGCTGCCCAGGGCTGGCCTGGATGCTTTGGGAGCTCGTGGGATGCGTGTGCAGCCTCTTACTAGGGTGCGTGAGGGTTCATGGTCACATACCATTGAGTGTATGTTCCACAGTACCTTTAGCTTTTTCCCTGGCTACAGCTGATGTAAGGCATGGAAATGTGATACTTGCACATGGAGCCCAGCAACTGTAGCTGTGGGCTGATGATGTTGTGTGTGTATATATGTTAATTATTTCCTAGTCTGCTGAATTTGAAATTAATGGAAGGTGTTTCAGTGCCCCTAAGCAGTCTTTGTTGTCCATTTGGTTTATTGTCACCAGAAGAGCTTGTCTCTCACAGGAACAGAATAACTGGGATATGATATACTAGAGTGTGTCCAACAAAGGGCTGATGTTTAAGAGACTGCAGCATCTGTCATACAAAGAGAGGCTGTGAGTGCTGGGACTGTTCAGCCTGGAGAAGACTCCAGGGGATTTTGTGAGTGTGTGAAAATACCTTGTGGGGGGAATAAAGGAGACAGAGCCAGGCTCTTCTCAGTGGTGCCCCATGGTGGGACTAGGGGCATTGGTCACATACTGAAGTACAAGAGATTGCATTTACATGTAGTAAGAAGACATTTGTTTTTTCTGAAGGTGGTCAGATGCTGCCACAGGTTCCTCACAGAGGTTGTGTACTCTCCATCCTTGGAGATACTGAAGCCTCATCTGGATGTGGCCCTGGGCAGTCTGCTCTGGTTGACCCTGCTGGAGCAAGGGTTGGCCTGTGCCCACCATCTTCAGCTCTTTTATGCATTTGGATCATGTTATCTGAACAGAATGAAGCATGTACACATTATAAACTGGGTACCCTTTGCCATTATGGTGAGTGTTGACTGTTTTATGTACCATCATAGCATTAAGAAAAAGATCTGAGGTGCAGATTGAAGGTTGTGTTTACCTAGTGAATTTTACCTTCTCCTGCCCCTCACACTCCAGCCAGTGCCCCTGGATCCAGGAAGGCGAGGCAGGGAATGCATTATGCTTGTTCAGCACAAGGTGGTGAGTGCTCAGAAGCCTCAGCAGTGATCAGAATGTGCCATGCACTTGAAACTGAGTTAGAGAAGGTGGGATTGTCTTGTTGCCATTAGCTGCCTGCCTGCTTGCCAATGTAGAGCCTGTGAAAGGCTCTTTATCCCAGCAGCCTGCCTGTGAAATTCCTCTGCACCTCTGAAGGTGATAAGGGAAGTGGGATGTAGGTTGAGCAGGAGATTCCAGTGTGGTATAGTCTCTGTGACTGACTTTTCCTTTTTTAAAGTTAAAAAACCCCCAAACAACCAAAACCATCTATTTGACAAAATACTGGTACAGTTTTTAAAACCACAGGCTAGTGAGCCTCGCCTGAATCCCTGGCAAGGTGGTGGGATGGCTTGTCCTGCAGTCCGTCTGTAGGTGCATGGATGATGAGACTGTCATCAGGAGTAGTCACCAGGAATTCACCAAAGGGAACTCATGCTTAACCAATCTGATTACCTTCTGTGACGGGACAATTGGCTGAATAGACAAGGTAGAGCAGTGGATTTTGTCTACATGGGCTTTAGCCAGACCTTTGCCAATGTCTCCCATGGTACCCTCATAGGCAAGCTCAGAAAGTGTGAGCTGGATGAGTGGAAGGTGAGGTGGATTGAGCACTGGCTGAGTGGCAGAACTTGAAGGATTGTGGTCAGCATTGCAGGACCTAGTTCCAGGCCTGTCACTGGTTGTGTCCCCCAGGGTTCAGTATTGTTTAACTTATCCATCAGTGGCTCAGATGGAGGGCCAGATGCCTCCTCAGCAAGTTCACTGATGGCACAATGCTGGGAGGAGCAGCCAATACCCCAGAGGGCTGTGCAGCCCTTCAGAAGGACCTTGGCAGGCTGGAGAGATGGGCAGAGCGATTGTCTGAAATTCAGCAAAGACAAATGGAGGTCCTGCACCTGAGGAGGAATAACCCTGGGGAGCAGTACAGGATGGGGGTGACCTCTTGGAAAACAGCTCTGCGGAAAAGGATTTGAGGTTCCTGGAGGACAACAAGCTGTCCATGAGCCAGCAGTGGCTGGGCTAGCAGGGCAGATTTTTGCAGTGTTTCCATTTTCAAGGATGTCAGCTGGTGCAGAAGCAGAGTTGTTGGCTGGATGCCAGGCCTTGAGAAGGTGTGTGCTAAGACAAGGTGCTGAACCTGCCAACCCCAAATTCTCCCAATTCCAATGAGTTATTGTAATCATCTCTATGTCCTGGGAAGTAAAAAAGGTCTTCAGCTCTCATGGCCTTCAGCAGAGAATGTAAGATGATGCTGGGAAATCTGTCTCATGTAATTGAGTAATATTTAAAAATAGAATAAAATGGTAGAACCCGGAATGTGCTTCAGTGATGTATTCACTGGACATCTGGGATATCTATGCCAGTTGAGCAATGTGCATGTGTGTTTGGGGTTTGTTTTTTAAAAAGTGAATGGCATTATTTGTTTGAGACTATTTTCCAAATTGAAGTAAAGGAATGCTTTTTATTATGTGAGTAGTTACAAGCAGACTGGGTAGGGAAAGGACTTTGGTACCTCCAGGAAGGTAGAAATGATGGTGTTCAAAACCTTCAGCTCCCCTTCTGTGCTGTATTAATGTAACACCTTCTACTCTGCCTGTGGTTAGTTATCCTCTACAGCAGTGTCAGTGGGATTTGGAACCCACTCAGGCATCCTGCTGGCTGAACTTCTGATCAGTGTGAGTCACCAGCCCTTCTGCAGAGGTTGCAACGTGCTGCCCTGACAGCTCTTCACAGCAGTTGTTTCTAATAGGTGCTTAGTGACGTCTGCAGGGATGCAGGTATTGATCCTGGGAGCAGATGTCCCCAGCCAGAGGTGAGGTGAAGACCCTGCTCAGAGTGCCCTCTCTGCTATTCTTCACTGGCCTCTTTCCTAAATATCAGCTGTTCCCACCTCCCCAGCTCGGCTGGGCTGGAACTCTCTGAGAAAGAGCTGTGCACAGCTGTGTCCTCTGGGAGCCCACACAGAAGGATCAGTGTGGAGACGGGTGACTCCAGGCAGAGGTTTTCCTGCTGCCAGCTGCTGGAAAGAGGCACATTAGCTTCATATCAGCACTCAAGGGAGAACCTCCAGAGCAGCCTCCAGACCAGCAGTGTTGTGTGGGCTGCCCTCACAGCTGGCACACACAAACCTCCATGCTGAGTCTCGCTGTGGCACAGGGCTGTCCTCTGTCAATTGGGATTAGTTGCCATGATCTCATGGCTTTCTTAAGGCAGTCTATCCACGTCCCAATGGCTGAATGTGAAGTAAATAGCTGGGAGGTAATGGCAGTGAGCCTGGTGGAGCTGTGCTGGTTGCAGGCTGCAGCACTGTGCCGTGAGCTCACACGTACCTCCCCACGTGTGGTACCACAATGGCTGATGTCTCCCGGGGCAGATTGCCCCCCTGTGTGCTGAAGGCTTTGTCTTTGGCACACAGGTGTCGGCGCTTCCTGGCGCTGGCCCTGCTGGGAGGGTTTGGTTGGTGTGAGCTGTGCTGGGTAGAGCCAGGCAGACACGCAGTGCTGCCAGCAGCACGGATGGAGGGCAAGGGGACGTGGACCCCAGGGGGCCAGGTGAGTGTCTGCAAGACGTGGGTGGACTTTAAACCACACCTTTGGGATAGTGTAAGAGGAGGAATAAATAGTGGTAACTTTAACCAGAACTGTGCTTTATTTTTAGAGCTCATCGAGTGCTGCTGAAAATGGCTCTGACCTTGATGAGGAGCCTCTGCTCAGGAAAAATCACCGTCGGTTTGTCATCTTCCCCATCCAGTACCCGGACATATGGAAGATGTATAAGAAGGCTCAGGCTTCCTTTTGGACAGCAGAAGAGGTGAGTCCTGGCCCAGTGGGTTGGCAAAAGACAGTCAGACCATTGAAGTCCTGGTGCATCTTTCCTAGCTCTGCTGCTGGCTTCTGTGTTGCAAAGGTTGGAGTTAATTGCATCAAATATGAGATGCCAGCACCAAAGCAGATCTCTCTTCATCGACAGTGGAAAGCAAGCTGCTTCCACAAGGTGATTCAGCAGAGCTGTTTTAGGTGCTTAATTTAGGATGAAGTGGATTTGTGTCCTGGGGTGCTTCTCTGGTTATAGAGAAATCCTAGGTCAGATTGCTCTGATTCGTGGTCAGATAGTTGCAGATTTAGAGACCACAGCACAGTAGGAGCAAACTCCAAGCCCATGTAAGATGCACTGGGAAATTTCATGCTGTTCCTTAATATTAGGTACCTAAATTTCCAGAAGACAGTAATAATCAAGGACACTTGCTAAAAGTGTGTTTAGCTGACTCCTGTTTGCCCTGGTGAAGTGCTTGCCCCATGTTACAGTGCAACCTCTTCCCTGAGGTTGCTGGTTTTTTAGACCTGAGCAGTGCTTGCTAAACTTCCAGCAGTGCCAGCCTCTGAACACTGCTCTGCTTTGGAGAGATCACTGCCAGGGGAGCTCATTGTTCCAACTCAAACCTTATGCACCCTTTGCTCGTTTGTGGGCAGTGGTCTGCAACTGCAGAGGAGTGAGATGAAAACACTGGCAGGCTCTAAATAGACCAGAAAGCATCATGGGATGATGAGGAGCAGCTGTTTGTGGAGGTGCTATTTCATTGCCTGGCTGGGCAACTTGCTGCCCTGTTGCAGATGATCTTAATTTAAACTATTAAAGAAAAAACATTTCAACTCTTGCCTTACTAGAATTTCCCTCTTATCATGTTACTGGTTCCTTCTTACACTCTCCTACCATCTGTGAGTCCTCCACATTTTTCACATCTGACTCTACTTTAGTGCTGTTTTGGTTGAGAAATCCTACAATAAAAAAGGCCCATGTGAAGGAAGCTGTGGTTTTCTCTCATGGCAGGGGTTTGGTCTGATAGATAAGAGCAGTTGCACAGCATTTGCTCCATAGCATTCTTTGACAACATGTAGGCTGAACACCTGCCAAAGGCAGAAGACCCCTCAGTCCATGTTTTGACAGGGTTGGGTATAACTTTCTTAGAGTATTAGTGTTTATTTCAAGTTTAAAGTGTCTCAGAATGAGCTCTGGTTACTGGTGCAAGTTCATACTTGTGATGGAAAGATACTAAGGCTTTTCGAAGTCTCATTTATTTATTCAATAGACACCTATTTTTATTCCAAATTACAAAAGTGTAAACTGTGAAACAAGTACATGATGTTACTGATGCAGAGAGGGACAGCAGTACTGTAGTGTCTCTGTTGTCTTTTATAGTCATAAGTATTTAAATTCCCTACATGTGAAGATTTGAAAGCAAATGGCAAGACTCTGCCTTAGTCACTTGATTGGGCTGCTTGATTTTACAGAATGACAAATGCAGAAGGACAATAATGTTTTCCTTTTTTGTTTTCATTAGGTTGATTTGTCAAAGGACCTTCCTCACTGGAACAAGCTGAAAGCAGATGAAAAATACTTTATCTCTCACGTTCTAGCATTTTTTGCAGCCAGTGATGGAATTGTAAATGAAAACCTGGTGAGAAAGACTAGAGAGGGCTTGAATACTTAGTCTTGTTATTCTCTTAACTTTCCATTTTGGCTTTTTCCCATTAATTCATATGTTTATTAAATATGTACTTTTTTTTTCTTTCCATCTTGCTGTTGTCAAGTGGAACAAGCAGCTTGTTCATCTGGGAACAGTGTTTGAGTTAAATTGGGTCAGCTGTGGTCATCAGGGCTCCAAATAACATCACTCTGGGACACCATTTTTGAGTTCAGCCCCTGCTTGGCTGTGGGATGTGCATTTCTGAATGAATTAATATATTCCTATATTTTTCCTGTACTCATGTTAATTGAAAAGTGGGAAATACAGACCATGACTGTTCCATGTATTCCTCATTTTGTAAAATCTGTTTTGTTCTCACTGAATGGCATCCTAGAATCTCTTAGGGCTGCAGGTGAGTGCTGCTAAAAAGATGGGGAATTCTTTCTGTTGATATATGTTCTGGGCTGGAGAATATCTCATCACAGGTTAGCAGTGGTATCTGCAAATGCCCAGTTTTTAAATCTCAAATGTTTGAATGTTTATAACATGTAGTATATATGTGCTTGTATTGCATGAAAATGCCTTATGCTGTTTATATTTTTAAAGATGAACAAAAAGTCTGAGGCTTTGGTACTAAGTGTTTAATATTGCATTATCTTCTCTTGTGTATGTGTGCTCTCATGCTTCAGCTCTTAGATGTTTTTACTTCTGGCTAGCCTGCTTTATTTTCCTCTGCACCACAGCTATCCTATTGATGTCTGTGAACAAAGTAGGACTGAACTGCTCCCATCCTGTCTCTGTAGCAGAGATCTCTTGTCTCTCCTGTTGAGCTCAGTGTCATGCAGGACTGTTTTACTGTACTCATTGCCATGCTTTCTGGTTTTGGTAGGTGGCACGTTTTAGTCAGGAGGTGCAGATCCCAGAAGCTCGTTGTTTCTATGGCTTTCAGATTCTCATTGAGAATGTTCACTCAGAGATGTACAGCTTGCTCATAGACACCTACATCAAAGATCCCAAGAAAAGGTAAACTTCTGGATGTGTTACAAACTTGTGGGAAATCTGTCACTGAAGCCAGTGCTGCTATTGAAGGGCAGCATGGCAGCTGTCTCCTGTTTCATAGTGACTTTCTGGGGAGGTTGGAGGAGGTTCTTTAAAACTTTCAAAGCCTGCATATATGACCCCCAAGAGTATTACTGACCAAGGATTATTGTGGGAGTATCAGAAGGTTAGTTAATATTTGTATAAATCTTTTATTGCTGGAAGTGTAGAGTATGTGAAATGTTAAAGGTTGGATGAGCTCCTTGGTGTGTTACCGTGCTCCTGCAGTGCTTGCTCTAACATCAGTAAAGGATCAGCCTGGGGAATTTGAGTGCTCATGGTCCAAGTAGTGTTTCTAATATACAGCAATCAATGTATTGCATCCTTTCAGCCTTCTTGTTGTCTGTGATTTTTAATACAACTTGAACTGCTTATTTTTGTGTGATTGAGTTCACCTTTTTTGTCTGAAGAACTTCCTAGTCCAAATGGTAATACGTTTGATAAACAGCATTTTCCCTCAGAGACTCCACCGTGGTGATGGTCAGGCAGAGCTTGCTTTCCCACAGTGGCATCCTGTGTTGGTGATGGTGGGAGGACTGCAAGGTTTCCTTTGAGGTGTTCAGCATAGGAACAGAGTCTGTGCATGTGGGACTTGTCCGGTTCCTTTTGTGGAGCTGGGAAAGATGAGGTTTTCCTCTATGGATAGACTGAAGTAGCTGGCTTCAGGTCTGAGAGTGATCTTGTGGGTGAGATCCTGGGATGGGATGTTTGAGTCCACGGCTTGCCTCCCCTGAGCCTTTGGGGATGTTGCTTTCTGCACATCTGCCTCCCTCTGCCCTTTCTATCACAGATCACATCGTGGTTTAACCTGGCAGGCAACCAAAGCAACACAGCAGCTCACTCACTGCCTGCCCCCACCCAGTGGGGTGGGAGAGAATCGGGGAGAAAAGTGAAACTGGTGGTTTGAGGTAAAGGCAGTTGGATTGGACAGAAAAAGAAGATAACAACAACAGCAACAACAATAATAATGATAGTAATGAATAATAATATGAAACAAGTGATGCCCAATGCAGTTTCTCACTGCCTGCTGACTGGTACCCAGCCAGTTCCTAAGAAGCAGCCCCTGGCCAGCTTTCCCCTAGTTTATATTCTGAGCATGACATTATATGGAATATCCCTATGGCCACTTGGGGTCTGCTGTCCTGGCTGTGTGCCCTTCCAGCTTCCTGTTCCCCCCAGCCTGCTCACTGGTGGATTGAGGTTAGAAGTTGGAGGGTCCTGGACTTCATGTAAACACTGCTTAGAAACAGCTAGAAACATCAGTATGTTATCAACATATTTCTCATTCTAAATATAGAACAGAGCACTGTAGAAGCAACTAGGAAGAAAATGAACTCTATCCCAGACAAAAGCAGGACAGATCATCACCTCTTTGGGGTGGGAATGGTCTCTGACTTGGGTTAATTCACAGCCTTGCATAGTGGCATCCTCTGTCTGGTGCAGCTGGAAAGGACAATCACTATTTTGATGTTTTGTTTCTTTTTTCTTCTGTAGGGATTTCTTATTTAATGCTATTGAAACAATGCCCTGTGTTAAGAAGAAAGCAGACTGGGCTCTGAAGTGGATTGAAGACCGAGAATCGACTTTTGGTGTGTAGCTTTTTAAAAACTTGTTTCTATTGCGTATCACAAACTGACCTTCTGTGAGTAAACTGCACTCCTGGAACATGAAATGAAATTCTCCACAGATGTAGTGACTTCTGGGTCTCTGGTTTAACTAAAGAACTAGAGGTAACTTCTGGTGAGCTTGTATGTTTTTATTTTCAGCTCAAGAAATAAAGTAATGGCAGTGCCCCCTGAAATCTTGTTATGGAAAATGCTCTTTTTTTTGTCTTTATACTGAATAACTGTGTTTCCTCAGTTTTTGCTTGTAGACCTTATATTCTGGTTTTGATTATTTCTTCTCTTTGGTTCTTATTTTGTACTCAGTGTTCAGAACTGCCAGCTGAAGTCTTGCATCCAGGTATTTTCTGTGTTCATGTTCCTATAGAGAAATCCGTGGGGTTTTTTTGTAACTTTGTAACTGAGCCTGGACAAAAAAGATTCAAGAACCATATATTTCTGGTGTTTCTGGTTTGATGTTGGGACCAGATTTCTAGTTTTTGTATGTATTTCTGGTGTTTCTGGTTTGATGTTGGGACCAGATTTCTAGTTTTTGTGTCTCATTTCGGGGCTGGGACAGTGGCTCAGCTTCCTTCAGCATGGTGCAGGGTGTCCTTAGCAGTGTTCTGCATTCTTACAGACTTTGAAGGGTTTGCTGTAGCTGAAATGCATAATGGGTGCACTCTGGTGAATTTTTTAAAGCAAACATCCTCTATATTTTGAGAAAGTGTAGGAGATGGAGAGATTAAGGCTGGTGAACAAAATAAATCTGAACATCATTCTTTTGTGGCATCTGTTCACAGCTCTTGTTTGAGAGAGGTTCTTTTTTGTAGCTGTGCATTGTTCTGTCCTGGAGCTCCCACTGTCTCCTCAGTGTGGCTGTGCTTGCTGTGTGTGGAGCCCCTTCATCATCCCTTTGTTTGGCTCCCAGCAGTGTGGGGTGTGCCAGGAATCAGAAGGTTCCCTAACTCAGAAAGCAGTGTACCCCCTGCTCTCTGCCCCCAAACTTCATGCATTTTATCCAAATATGTAATCAGTCTTCTGCTTCATTAAACCTATATTTTATAAGCAGCCTTTCTCCATTCCTCTGCAGAAGTAACCTACAAGATTTTTAGTGTTGCCAGAAAAATTATTTGCTTAATAATTTCTGTGACACTTGTAAGTTGGTGTTGCTCTCTGTGCTTTTTTCCTTATTTGAATTTCTTCAGATGAGCCAGTGGTTGGCATTTGTATCTCATAGGGGAAGCAGGACATCTGGCTACTTGGGGTTATTTTTTAAGCAAAATCCTGTGCAGTTCTTATTGGGAAAATGTACCAGAACTTACTGCCAAAGCTCTTCATGTTAGAACACACAAAATGAGCCTGTGAAATTGTTTGAAGTAGCGTACATGGAATGATGTGGCTTCACTAGTCAGATGGTCTTGTAATCTGAAAAAGTACATTCATGTAGAGAGCAGGGAGAACTGGGACCAATAATGCCTTGCTTTCCTTGGATTAAAGGTGGGATAACACAAAATTATTTGTGGCTTGACTTATGTTCTGTAGTCTTTCACTCTTGTAAGAATATGGTTTTGTGTAGATTCCCAACAAGAGGAAATTATGGTGTAGAGTTCTTTTATAAACATATAAATTGTTAAATCTTATAAATTGTTTAATTTATAAGAGATTGGCCCTTTTCTCTGTTTTGGCTGTCAGTTACACAGCTGCTTTCCTGCCTTTCAGGAGAAAGAGATAATGGAGTACTAATGTCTTGGCCACTTTGGATAACTACATTCTTTTGCTTCTGACCTGTGGCAGTTTCAGTGGGTGCCCTGGTCCTTCAGTTCTGATGGGGTTGCCTATGGCTGAGTGCTGTGGGGTGTGTAGACCCTCTATGCATCAGGATCTGCTGCTGGATGTGCCAAAGACAGCATCTGGTGCTGCAAAGGGAATTGCTCCTCTCCAGCATCACTCTGTCTGATGCAAATGGTGCATCTGGCTGATGAGCAATGCAGCAGTTTGTGTCTAACAAAAAATGTGTTATGTTAAACAGGTGAGAGAGTGGTTGCCTTTGCTGCAGTGGAAGGCATCTTCTTTTCGGGTTCCTTTGCTGCTATATTTTGGCTGAAGAAGAGGGGCCTGATGCCTGGATTGACTTTCTCCAATGAACTCATTAGCAGAGATGAGGTAATGTGGGATGTCCTACACACTGGGAAGAAAAGTGTGTTTTCAAGGGAAGGGTAGATTTATATTAATGAATAGCCCATAGTCTTGACAGGGGAAGGGGAAAGAAACAGACTTTTACCCATAATTATGGAATCATAGAGTCATTTAGATTGGAAAAATCCTTTAAGATCACCGACTCAAACTGTTAACCTGCCACTGCCAAGTGTGCCTCTAAACTATGCCCCCAAGTGCCACATTCCCATGTCTTTTAAATATCTTCAGGGATGGTGACTCAACCACTTCCCTGGACAGACTATTCTAATGCTTGACAGCAATTTCCATGAAAATTTTTGTAATATCCAATCTAATCCCCTGCTTGATGCAACTTGAGGCTATTTCCTCTTGTCCTGTTGCTTGGGAGAAGAGACCAACCCACACCTCACTACAAACTCTGTCAGGTAGTTGTAGAGAGCTCAGGTCTCCCCTGAGCCTCCTTTCCTCCAGCCTAAACACCACCATCTCCTGCAGCCAATCTTCATGAGACTGGTGCTCCAGACCCTGCACTTGCATTGTTTCCCTTCCCTGGACATGCTACAGCACCTCAATGTCTTTCTTGTAGTGAGGGGCCTAAAACTGAACACAGGATGCAAGATACCACCTTACCAGTACTGACTACAGGGGGACAATCCCTGTCCTGGTCCTTTTGCCATGTTATTCCTGACACAAGCCAGGATGCTGTTGCCTTCTTGGTCGCCTGGGCACACACTGGCTCATGTTCAGCCACTCTCAACCAGCACTCCCAGGTTCTTCTCCACTGGGCTGCTTTTCAGCCACTCTGCCCAAGTCTGTAGCAGTGCATGGGGTTGTTGTGCACAAGTGCAGGATCTGGCATTTGGCCCTGTCGCACCTTGTACCATTGTCTTCAGTCCTCTGATCCAGCCTGTCCAGATCCCTCTGCCTTCCTAGCATCCAGCAGATCAACATTCCTACCAGACTTGGTGTCTTCTGCAAACTGACTGAGGGTGCACTCAATGCACTTTACCACTGATAAAGATATTAAACAGTACTGGCCACTGGGACCAGTAACATATATATATATATATGTCATACATAACAACTGAGCCATGGGGAACACTGCCTGTGGCTAGCCAGCAACTGGATTTAATTCTCATCACTTTTTTTGACCTGGCAGTGCGGTCTGTTTTATACCCAGCAAACAGCAGTGATGAATTTAAAGCCTGGGTGCTGCTGGGCCTCTCAGCAGGAATCCCTGTTTCTAAAGAGAGTAAACGTAAATACTGGTGTCCCAATTGTGATTTATCCCCAGCCAGCAATCAGGCCCCATGCAACCACTCTCTCACTTCCCCACCAGTAGGATCAGGGAGAGAATCAGAAGGGCAAAAGCTAGAAAACTTGTGGGTTGATATGAAGACAGTTTAATAGGGAAGCCAAAAGTTACACACACAAGCCAATCAAAACAAAAATTCATTGTTTTCCCATAGGCAGGCAGGTGTTCAGCCATCTCCAGGAGAGCAGGGCCCCATCAAGTGCAACAGTGACTTGGGAAGGCAAATGGCTCCAAAAGTCCCCCCTTCTTCCTTCTTTGCCCCATTTTATAAACTGAATGTCACATGGTCTGGAATATCCCCTTGGTCAGTTTGGGTCACCTGTCCCAGTTCAGGACAGGTGCTGAGTCTCCTCCCAACCTCCCACGCACCCCCAGCTTCCTCACCAGGGTGGCAGTACGAGAAGCAGGAGAGGCCTTGGCTGTGTGTAAGCCCTGCTCAGCAATAGCAAAGGCATCTCCCTGTTATCAGCCCTGTGTTCAGCACAAATCCAAAATGCAGGCCCATACTGTACTTGAAGAAAACCAACCCTACCCCAAAACAGCACACCAGCCAAAACCATCACACCAATGTATCAAAAAGATGGACTTTTTAGATTGAAGGGGATGTTTCTTTTTCTGTGCTGTGAAGGGAAGCGAAGGCCCAGCTGCTCAAGGAGTGGGGTGGAATTGCATGGTCCCCAGCTGGAGGGGGGCTGGCTGGAGCAAGGACCTGGATAGTGTGTGACTCTGAGACTTGCTGTACCTCAGCTGCTTCAGGTGGGCTCCAAATACCACTCCCCACCTGCTCCTGGTTGTGGGTCCCAGAGCTTGCAGACAGCTGCCTGCATCCATCAGCAAGGCAGCTGTGGCAGGTTGCTGCAGAAGCAGCAGATAAAACTTCTCTCCGTGGTCTTTTCTTGCTGCACAGCTATAGAGTCTCCTGGGAGGGGGCAACTACAGATCTGCCTTTGAGGACAGTGCTTCTTAAGATGTGAGGTGTCTGGGGGGCTGCATGTCAGCACAGCAAGTGTGACAGACCATGTGCTTACAAGTGCCTCCTCTTTTCACTGCTTCCTTCCTTTCTTTTTCCTTGCTCCCTACAAGTTGGCAGCTGTTGTTTGTGGCTGGAGACTGTGCACGGCACTACTTACACTGCTGTCAGCACTGAAAAAGTTTTGTATGCAGTATAAACATGCTAGTGGTTGTAACTTAGTAGTGTTGGTCTTAATGTGTAAAGAGCTTTTTTATAATGGAAGTAATTTTCATGGGTTAGATAAATTGCTCCAAAATGAGACATCTTATGATATGTCTTTAAAAGACACCTTTGAAGAAAGTGATATGATGAGTAAGGAAAAACAAATAGTTCTTCAGCCTTCACTGTCCTTGTGTCTTCTGTGAGTCATCATGAACTGATCCGTTTGAGGGAGGGAGGATTTGTTTGTTACAAGGATCACTTGCAGGTGAGCAAATGTAACTGCTTCTCTGCAGGGTTGAGCACCAAAAAGGCTGAAGTTTTCTTGAGCTTTGCTGGCATAATTCCAACTGCAGTGCTGTTAAAAAAGTTAAAGCTTAGTGCACACAGCACCTGCATTAAAACTCAGTGGCAGTAAAAAGAATCCACAATGGAAAACTACAAACTGTTTTTTGATGCACCTGGACAGATAATGGTTAACGCTCAGTGTGTTTTTAGCTGCGGGCTCTGTTCCCAGGCTGTTCTTGACCTGGTGCATCTCTGATACTTAAAGGTGCAAAGCTGGTTATTTCAGAGCTGTTTCATGACCTGAATCACAAGGGTTTTATAGTCTTTGCAGAAAGGTTTTCACAGAATCACAGAGTTGTTAGGGTTGGAAGTGTCCTCTGGAAATCATGCAGTCCAACCACCCTGCCAAGCAAGGTCACCTGAAGCATGTGACACAGGAACGTGTCCAGACGGGTTTGGAATGTCTCCAGAGAGGGACACTCTACAACCTCCCTGGGCAGCCTGTTCCAGTGCTCTGTCACACTCAGCGTAAGAAGCTCTTCATGTTGAGGTGAAACTTTTTGTGTTATAGTTTGCAACCATTGCTCCTCATCTTGTCACTGGGTACCTCTGAAAAGAGTCTGGCACCATCCTCTTGGCACCTACCTGTCCTGGCTTCAGCCAAAGACAGGGTTAATTTTTGGCAGTAGCTGTGAGGGGGTAGAGCCTGGAGCTGTGTGGGCTTGGCTAAGATCCTAATGTTATTGGGTGCCATCTCACATCGTTGACAGGGGTAGGGAAAAGGGACCCCTCACTTGCTTTTGAGAAGAAGGTGTTCCTTCCAGTGGGAAAAAATGTAATAGGGAAGAACAGGTGGGTATTTGTCATGGGTTTTCCATGTAAATAGCTTCTTTGTCTTACACACTTTGTTGTTCATATTGCTGTTACTGTTCCTTTTGTTATCTTGTTGTTTCCAGTAAGTTGTTCTTACCCATCCCATGAATTTCACCTTTTGTGCCTCCAGCCACTGGGAAGGAAAGGGCAGGGGGAAGCTGGGGGTGTCTTGGTGGGGTCAGGGAGCGTGCAATGAGCATCTGGTTTGGGACAGTCTTGGTGGAGGCACTGAACTAGGGAAGTACCATTCCTAAACCATGACACCACCTCTGAGATAATTATATGCATTAATGAGATCCCCTCTCAGTGTTATCTTCTCCAGACTGAACTGGCCCAGGTCCTATGGTCTCTCCTCATAAAAAAGATGCTTCAAACCCCTCATCATTTTTGTGACCTTTGCTGGAGCCTCTCCAGTAGCTCCATGTCTCTTTTGTACTGAGGATCCCAGAACTGGACACAGCAGTCCAGATGTGACCTCACCAGGGATGGGCAGAGGGAGAGGATCCCCTCCTTTGACCTGCTGGCCACACTCTTCCCAAGGCACCTTGAGATACCCTTGGCTCTTCTGGTCACAAGGGCACTGCTGGCTCAGTCAACTTGTTTCCCACTGAGACTCCCAGGTCTTTTGCAGCAGAACAGCTCTCTAGTAGGTCAGCCCCTGGGTTTTGTTTTGACCCATGTTAATGATAATATTGGATTGTCTTGTAGCCCATAGTCTGCCAATTTTTTTTCTGACTGGTTTTCACTCTGGGTGTGCCCTCTTGGTGTTTATTGTAATCACCACTTTGCAGTTGAGAGGAGAGGTGTTGGCACAGTGCTCCTTTAGCCTGGCAGTGGTGGGCATGGCTGAAGCCAGACTGTCAAGCTGTACCCAGGCAAGTCAAAGAGAAGCTGAGGTGCCTCTTGGAGCAGCTGTCTGGGTCTCCTGATGTTTTCTTACCTTGGTGGGAGACTTTTCTGGAAGTCCTTGAAAGGAGCGCAGTTTACTAGGCTCTGTGTAGGATAGCTAGGTGCAGTGAGGAGTTTAGTTGGGGTAGAGACGATTTGTTAATCTTGAGTTTGGTGGCTTTAATGTGATTCTGCCTTTCTGAAAATGCTGTTGGGAGAAGCAAGGGAAGAATTTAAAACAAATATCTCGAAGGAAGAGCAGGTCAACAGCTGGTTTTAACTCACAAATAGTTTTGCAGGTCTTGGTGTAGAGGTTTTTCAGCAAAATCATCCCTGACAGGAGGCAGAGACCAGCAAGGCTCTGTGTAGGATCACTTGCAGTAGAGCAGTCCTCAGAAAAATTTTACCTGAGAAACATGTATGCTGAACAGTATTTTGGCATAGGTGGCATGTGGTAAATTTGTTACTGGATTGTAAACTACAACTCCACACTACATGTGATAACATTAAGACTTTCATAAAAGCAGGAGGCTGAGAAACTTCAATCCAGATGAGACTGCCTGAAAATACCAGCAAACTATGTGGAAGAGGGGAAAACTGACTGTTTTTTTTCATTGTTCTCTTATTTCAGGGTCTACACTGTGATTTTGCTTGTCTAATGTTCCATTATTTAGTGAACAGACCATCAGAAGAGCGAGTCCGTGAGATCATCGTTAATGCTGTAGAAATTGAGCAGGTAATCCTGGCTGTGACGGCATTGTGGGCAGCACAGGCCCGGTCTGAGGTGTGAAATAAACAAATTAACTTCTAACTTTCGTGGTTCCATGTTTGATACTTGGCTCAGGCTTGATCCCTGATGCATTATACCATTCTTTCTCTCTTCCTTGATGGTGACAATAAGAGTCAGAGCCTTTGTATTTTACTTGTCAAACAACTGGATGGAGGTGGAGCTGGCAGCTGGTTTTCTCCTTTATGACAGAAAGGATGAAGAGCTGTCTTATTTGATATTTAATAGAATATTTTAGGTCCAGTTGGAAGGGACCTAAAATAATCATCTAGTCCAACTGCAGCTGTCTCTTAGAGTGGAGTTTGTTTACATCTGTCCTTTCAGAATCTTTGTCTCTCCCTATTGTATTCACATCTCTGCTTGTTCTCAGAAGGCAGGGTCTGTTCTGGCCATGAGTATCATGCTGTCTTCTGGCTTTTCTTGAGGTTGATGTCAGGTTCTTTCATGTGAAGTGCTGCCCTCCTGCAGATGCAAGTTTCTGCATGGCTGAGTGTTTGGTAGGATTTTAGTTTAGTTTTCTTTTCTGTCATCTAACTACTGTGATGATGACAAATGCTCCTGCTTTGTTTCACAACACTGACAGGTATGCATTGGTGCCTAAACACACACGTGACTGGGTTCAACACTCATATATATCACTGCCTTCTGATCTGTCATTCTGTAGTGGCTGGAAGCCAGGAAAACTGGTGATTTCTTGGTCTGTCCCTGCTCCCACTACTATGGTCTGTAGATTTATTGAAGTTGGATCTTAAGCTTGCACTGAAGCCTACACTGAGGGATTGGAGAAAGGCAGATTAGAGGGGCAGCGATAAAAATCTTGTGACTTTTCCAGAGTAACAGCTAAAAATAAAGGAAGATACAAACAGTTACTGAAAACAGAAGATATTTGTTGAATTTAGTAATGCAAGTTATTTATTCAGACAACTTCCTGGGGAGCCTGGAATATCACAAAGTATGTTATGGTGAAGGTGTCTTCTCTCCTTTTTCTTCTTAAATTTAATTTTTCTAAATGTTATCTGTATTTTAACTTCTAGGAGTTTCTGACTGAGGCATTACCTGTGGGTCTGATTGGAATGAATTGCACCTTGATGAAACAATACATTGAATTTGTTGCAGACCGGCTACTACTGGAGCTTGGGTTCTCAAAGGTAAGAGATGCAATTGTCTTAATGCTGGCCTGCCAGTGCAGCCTGGGAGAGCTGTCAGCACAAAGCACTCCCTTGTCATGCCAGAGAGCAGGTCATAATTAGCACATGGACTTCCTGTGAGTGACAGCTGAAACCACAGCATTTATACCTGTGCTTCACTGTAAAAGAGCAAGAACAATTTAAGCCTTTGTTTCCCTTCAGCTGCTCAGCAGGTTTGTAATGGGAAATGTAAGCTGTGCTCAGAGGCTGCAGAGCTTGAAGAATAACAAGCACCTTGCACAAGTGAACTTCACCACAAACCAAACTCCTGGGAGTGTCTGTACTGAATTTGTGTAGATAGGTGTCCATAGATCCTACAGGATACTGCCACCAGAGGTGGTCTAGTTTGAAAGAGTTTGACAGTTTTGTTTGCTGTGGGGTTTTTAAAGCATTATTTCCCTGTCAGAATCACAAGTGTGTTTCCTTCCCCAGGTCTTTCATGCAGAAAATCCTTTTGATTTCATGGAGAATATTTCTCTGGAAGGAAAAACAAATTTCTTTGAGAAGCGGGTTTCAGAATATCAACGTTTTGCTGTTATGGCAGAAACAATGGACAATGTCTTCACTCTGGATGCAGATTTTTGACAAACTGGCAAATGAATGGCGACTGTTTCCCTCTCCTCATCTCCCTTTATGCTGTGAAGTTGACTTAATTTCCTCTCGTGGAAATCAGTCTACTGGGATATTTTTCCTGGGTTTTCATGTTGTTTGTCTGAGAAATAAATATATTTCTCTTTGTGTCGTTTGAAAAAACAAGGGGATCATTTGTAGAAAATTTATATGGCTTTGTAAAAGGATGCCCTTTTTAAGATTCCCTTGACTCATCTGCTGTCAATGCTGTCTTTAGAAATGACATGGATGGTAGTACTTTTTTAAGACTTTAGTAGTGTTTTAAGACAGCAAACTGCATATTTACCTCATGTTATGGTATTTTAATCTGAAAACCAGATGAGGCATCACTCCATGTAAAAACATTGTTATAAATTATTTTCCTGTTTTCTGTTTTCATGTTCATAGATTTGGTCTAGAGTAAAAGCTCTTCTGATTCATCCTGTTGCTGATGCAGTAATAATTGAATGTGGGAAGACCCTATTGAGGTCTGAACTATAGAATACTATTAAGCCTCAGAATTAAGTGTAATCTCCCCATTAACCTGGGTTCTGCCTGAAAAAATTTTTACCTGGTTGGAAAACTGATGGGTCTTGGTAGGTATTTAATTCAAATCTATGTGATTCTTGTCTTGGAGCTGTTACTGAACATGGACTTTGGTCCTTGAAAAGGCACACCTGTTAACAGTGGAGAAAAACCACATCCTGTAGTTCTTTGGCTTGTGCTGCCTGTTTTTCCTTGCTTCACTGATCAAGTGCCTTATTATGCAGTCTGTAGTTGTGTTTGTAATCATCTGACACTCAAACAGCCGGCTCTGGGTGTTGTCCATCTCCCCCTGTTGTGCTGGGTGGTTTGATATTCTCCCCTTCTTGGTTGTACTTGTGCTTTGAAGGGGTGAGAAGACATCATTCCAAGGGATTATTCCTTGAGGTGCTACAAGCAGACTACTCAGACTGTAAGGAAGCACCCAATAACATATGAAGGTACATTAAGTTGTGTGTTTGATGAGAATCATTGAAACCATTGCCATAGAAGAGCTTCTGAAAGAAGGTATTAAACATTTCAAAAACAAACCCAGAAGTAGTATGGAGTAGCAGCATCTTACAAAGGATTGTTTGGTTTTTGATTCTGTGTCTGAAAACTGTTCGTAATTTTTTGATACCACACACAGAGAATGGAGCAATTGAAGAGTGGCTACGATGTTGCAGTGGTACTTGGGTGGGAGGGATGCTATTCAGCTGTACCTGGTTTATCTGCAAATAGATGGGCTCTTTTTTTTCCAAGATGAAGTGAGTGTACAAGAGCTAGTCAAAGAGTTTCTGCTTTATTAAACCCAAGCATTTTTCATAATGTTCAGCATTCTGTGAAAGAACTTTTGTAAGTCTTACTGTTGCAAACATCTTGTGCTGCTTTTGATTTACCTGGCATGAGCCATACTGACATCCCAGGGTTATCAGTGATGGGGTGGTGTAAGTGTTGCTTCCTTGCCAGCCCAGATTAGGCATAGTCCTGGGGACCTGAGTTCCATGAAACAGGTCCACTGCCTTAGCATGGTTCCTAGTGGAGAACTGTCCCTGCTGTAAAAATAAGCAGCAAAATTGACTCAGTTTTTTTAGTCTCTGTAAAAGATCAGGAGTATATACTGAGCATGGAAAATGGTGGGTTTTTTCCCTAGAGAAGAGCCTGTATCACTTAACATAAAGTATTTGGAAGAGGGCAGAGGGGAACATTGAGAATACAGAGAAAAGCTGGAACTGGTGGCCCTCACTAGCATCCTGGAACTGCAAGAGACCTGTGGATTCAGAGGGAAAACCAAGCACCTTTTGGAAATACAAGTTGATAGGGAAGAAAGTGAAAATATTGTGAGTCTGTTGTTGCAGTAATGGAAGCTATTATGTCACTGAAAGTACTAAATAGCATTTATTTTGAGTCTTGTGAATGATGATGAGAGTATAGAGAGTATTCTAATATGAAACTGCAATGTGCTCAGGTTCTGTAAATGTATATGAGATACCAAAGTCGGGTACAACAGCTCCCACTCAATTTGTGTGTAAAATATGTGTGTAGTTTCAATAAAATTTGAGTGTGGGGAAGCCCATGCCTTCATTTACAAGTTACATGCATCCTTGTGAAATCCAAAGTGCTAAAATTGGGATGTGACAGAGTCAGTCAGTATTCACAGCTTTTGGGTTGTGGGAGAAAGTTAGGAGTGCTCCGTATATTGTCTTGGACTTTTTGGAGCTCTTGACTTGCTCTTTCTTGTTCCTGGAAATAGGTTTTTGCACTCTAGTGAGCAAGCAAGTGGGTTTGTTTTGTTTTTATTGGGATTTTCTGGCACAATGAGAAATCTTTTGGGAGTCTATAAGATTCAATGAAGAAGCACTCCAAAAATGTATTGTCACTGGGTGGTGCCTGATATATCAAAGTCACCATGCCCTTGGGGAGGGCACCCTGACTGCCTGGACACAGCATCATGAGGTTCAGGCCCTGAGCTGGGGCCAGCCAGGCACCTGCCTGAAGCCAAGCACTGGTCACCTGGGTCTGAGCTGGCACAGCTTCACACCTGCTTGTGTATGTACTCTCAGGGCTGTCATTTCCAGTCTTGTCCCTGCAGCCCCTTTGTGCCTCCTTGAGACAGGCGCATGAAGGGCAGAAGGTGCTTCCTTCCACCAGTGCTGGGCACCAGGCAGAAAGCCAATGGAGCTCTGAGGGCTCTGTGTGTCTCATGCTGTGGCCATCAAGCTTAAAAATCCTGATGTGTGAGTGTGTGGGAGAGAAGGTGTGAAGCGTCCCTTCAGTGTACATGGTCTGCATGCTCTGAGTTGGAGTAAGGCTGGTGTGTATAGCTACAGCCAGTGTGACAGAGAAGGTGCTTCCTGGAGGTGGTGAAGAGCATGTCTGCAAGGGTCAGATGAGTAGAAACCCTCTCTGGGGGCTGCAGTAGGAGCTGAGGCTCATGGGAAGAATATCCCCTTTTAAATTCCAAAGTGGCCTCTGTAGTTCCCGTTGTTCCCATTCAAGCAGATCGCTGCAAATCCCATGAGTTGGTTATCAGTAGCCACAAGCAGACATTGTGCTCCCAATGCTGTGCTCTGGCTGTGAAACCACAGCTGAGTGCAGTGGGTCAGTGAATGTTCCCAGCTGGGAAATAAAGGAAGTGGGTGAAGGCAGGGCAGTTAGCAACCTCTTTCTTAGTGTTTCTGGACAGACAAGGTTTTTGCAACAGATGAGAATGCTGTGTGTATGGCAGCACGCTCAGAACTGTGGCCAGCCTCTGACCTGCTGACACTGTGCTAATCCATTTCCACCACATTTCTTGTCTTTGAATGATGAAAACTTTGAAAGAACAAGCGTGGCCTTCCTGCCAGTCACCCAGCCTGCCAGAGGAGCATCTTCCTTCTAGCCATCCTGAGGGGATGATCTGGGCTGGTTTTTCCTCCTGGTGGAGCCCTTGAGTCAGCAAATATTAATGTTTCTGTCACTATTATCTAGAGCTCCTTCTGGGAGTCAGTCCCTGGCGATGCTGATGCGTTAATATTTCCCGTAGCCGTGTTTGTGTTTGCCAGGAGCTGCCTGTGCGCTGGGGCCCGCTGTCTGTGCCGCAGGAATGCTCACGTGCATGGGCAGCCTCTGTCTGTGCATGTCTGGCACACGGGGATGTGCACACGCTCCACACCCACGCACCAGCAGAGCTGAGGGGGGAAGCTGTGGAATGTCAGGTTTTAGCAAAGCTCATCCCTAGAGCAGAGGGGCAGAGTGGCACGGTACTATTGCTATTAAGGGATGCTATTCCTGGTTTGCTGGCAGCTGCTGCCTTGCCCTGCTTCCCGCAGCCTGGGCACAGATGGGCAGTGGTCCCATCCCATCGAACATAATCCAGCTAGGAACCAGGGCTGCCCTGAGGATAGAACTGTGCTCTGCTAACTTTAGCTGAAGATTTTTTTCAGCTTGAAACACAGGTAAATCTCAGGAGTGGCTGTTTTTGGCCAGTATGGAGTACACATTTCTGCTTTGAACAGTAACTTTGGCATTTGGCTGTATGAGTGCACTCACATGGGCAGGCTGGGGAATTTCCTGTTGAATTTTGACCCTTAGAATGAAATAAAAGGATTTGTGAGTGACAGACATGAGATTTCCATGGCAGACATGAGATTTCCATGACAGACAGCACTGCTGCCAATATTGCAGCTTCTTGTGGAGTGCTACTAACCAGGGGTTCCTGCCCTGTTGATCCTTTTTTATAAATATGCTTGAAGGGCTTATGTGGGAAATGTCCTCCTCTATTGCTTCAGCCAGCACCATTCATCACTGCATTGGCTCTAGTGTGGCTGCTGATGAGTTCACAGGAACAAATCTGTATCATCAATCCCTTTTTGTGCTGTAGTCCATGGCTTGGTTGCTGTCATTATGGGAATGGCCTCCCATAACTGCTGCAGCATCTCCAGTGAGCTTGTAGGAGAGATGTTACAGAGAACTGCATGGACCAGCCTGGCATTAGGGTAAGGTATTGACTCCTGCCATGGGGACAGGCCATCTTTGGGGCCTGTTATGAGGCCTTGTCTGTTCCTTTAGGAAATACCTCTTGCTGCAGAGGCAGGGGGAGGTCCTCACCAGTAGATAATGAAAAAAGAGCAGCAGACTGATGGAAAGTTATTTTGGATGCTTCTCTGACTTCACCAGCAGGGACTGACTTTGGATTCTGTCCCTCTGGTGCCCATTGCATGTCAGAAAAAAAATCTGTGCTGGCACAGTGACAGCTGGATGTGATCTGCTCAAAGGCTATCCTTGAAAGTCTCTCCTAAATGTTGTATTCTACTCCTACCGAAATTATGCCACTGGGATGCCGTAAGCAGCTCTGCTGGTCGCTGCCCTGCCCACTCTGTGGTGGCTGGCAGGGTGCTGCTGTGTCCTTTCAGCTGCAGCTCAGGCTGAAGTCCTGCCTGGCTTGGACTTGGCTCTTGCTGGTCCCAGTGTGCAGTGCCAGTGTCAGAGGAAAGGCCTGCAGTGAAGCACTGGCCTGTCAGACTGGGGCAGATGCTGACCAGGACCGTGTTTGCTTGCCCAGCCTGGGCTCAGAGGGGACTGCATGCTCATGAGGCTGGTATGGCCCCTCAAACAACGTCCTCTTTTAGGTCACCCATAAGTTACTTCTTTTAGTGATGAGGCTCCCAAAATCACACTGGAGGCTCTGGGTGGATACCAGAGGAGTTGGTGGGATTTTTTTTTTTTTTTTTTTGGTCAATTGGCACATCCAAGAGAAGTGTTAAGAGCAAGTCTCAACATTTAAATACTTTTTACTGTTCTGACAAAAGCCTCTGGCAGTACAGCCTAAGCTGAACTTGAGAGCTTCAGGGAAAGTCTGCCTCCCCATTCCTTAGCCCACAAACATGGTTCTGAAGAGATTATACTTGGGTTGTTTTATGAGGAAAAGCAAGAATCCTTTTCACAGCTGGTGGCCTTACCTACCGTGCAGGAGGTTGTCCAGGCTCTGCACCTGTGCTGTGTCTGCAGGCAGGTTACCAAGCACCCTGTCCAGGACCCACTGTGTGCTGGTGATGGTCACCACGGCTGGCCTCTGCCATGGAGGGGTCTCCAGAATGGGATGGGCTGTTTGCTGCTTCACAGGCAGGTTTGAGAGATTGATTGAAGGCAGATTGTGGTGGCACATTGGCCACCTCCTGAGATCCTGAGACCACTCAGGGAAGGGCTGGGGAATCCTGAAGGCAGTGACATGCCTTGGGTAGCAAAAAATGTGCTGGTGGCAGTGGGAGAGCCCATTCACTCCTCATTGCTTAAATGCCAGCAGCAGTGCCACAAGGGATCATCATACACAGACAGACTCTTGTGGTCACTCATGTCCTGCAAAAGCTTCCCTGAGGGCATCAACCCAGCTCTGGGGAACTGAACCTAATGGTGAGCAGCACAAATACTAGCTAATAAATATCTAATAATAGTACTTAATAATAACACTAGTGCTACTATCTGCTCCCTTGAAAGTTATGGCACAAGTAGCTTTGGGGGGCCTGGAAAATCACAAGTACCAGGAATATTTGCTGTCAGTGTTAAACATGAGGAGCCCAGAGCGGACCTGGGAAGGCCTGAGTCCTGAAAGTTTCAGCCCCACGTGGCTGTTGCCATTTTGACCTTGGCAGCAGCAATGCTAAGGACTGAGATGCCTCTGCTCTGGGCAGCAGCCCCTCAGTGGAGAGATCCTCATTCCCCAAAGCAGGGCCTGTGCATGTGGGCAAGTTCTGGCAGACACAGGACATAGGAAGCTTTAGATCTCTTTGAAGAGGTAATTTACAGCTTTGGAACAAGTATGATTCTCTACTAAACTGAATGTTTCATTATTAGGTCTCTAGTGAGCATTAAATGAGGCTCCAGGAAAGCAGGAAAGTGTCTTTAAAATTTACCTCAGCTGTTGAGTTCCTCTTGGCTAGGTAATTATGGAGAAGACTTTCCATTAATGAAGTTAAGCCAGGTTAGTGAATAAAGGCTGTTCCAATCTTGGTTGCAGGGTCCCAGGGCAGTGGTGGCACCCATGGTGCAGAGGAGCACCAGTATTGAGTTGCTATGGCAAGCATTTCTGCCCTGTGAGAAAAGGCTTGCCTATCAGTTATTGATTTCTTTTTTCTTTCAATTTGAAGGGAGATAGATTACAGCTTATTTGACTGAATGGATAACTGAATGTTTTTATTAAATTACTTCATTCACAGTGTATGAAATTGCTGGCTTCAGAGATAGGTGTTAAGATAAGCCCTGACAGAGCTGCCTTGCTCCTTGCTCGGTCATCCCTCTTCCTCCTGCTTAGTCACCCCTCTGTAGGCTAATGGGATGGTGTCATTTTTTGGATTAACATCATCATGGAAAAAAAAGCATTGCTTGGTTCATTTCTCCAAGACTCCTCTTGTTAGAAGCCCCTTCCATGAAGTTGGTCCAGTTTGCTTAATTCCTCTGTAGCAGAGCAGGCTGTAAAGCCAAAAAATGTTTTTCGAGCTTCTCCCACACTGAGCAGGGTTTGAGGGCAGAGTGAGGATGTCACCTGCCTTTGGAGCACCTTTGAAAGGACAGCAGCTGGCCAATGCCACAAGCCCTGCACCCAGGCAGAGGGACAAGGTGATGAATCTTCCTCCTTGTAACCCCCAGTCCTCTTGAGCTATGAGGCTGTAAGGTAATGGCCACAGCCATGGGATGCCCTGCCTGCATCTGGTGCAGGCAGGATGTTTTATGGCTGTTGATAGGCTGCTGAGGCCAGACAAACTTCTGAGGAAACATTGTGTGCTGCTGAGATAAATGCAGGGATTCTCACAGCAGGACATGGCCTACTGCAGTGCCTGTTTGCAACACTAAAACACTGCATAAGAATTCCTCTGTGTAATTAAAAAAAAAAAAGAAAAAGTATTTTTCGCTGTCTTGATATTTTATTTTTCTTCCTCCCCGGCTGATTTTATTCACCTTGGGCACATTAATTTGTATATGTTAAAAACATGAGGTTGTGTTGAAGCTCTTCTGTTATTTAGAATATTAACCTACATTTACTCTTGGTGCTGCTGTACTTTGTGGAATGATACCTGCATAAGCAAATCTCTCTCTTCCATATCCATTAGATGGAAGCAGCAGCACTGGCACATGCTGACTGTATTTTAAGCTCAAAGGGTGTTACCCAAAGCCCATAAAACAGAGACCTATTGCTGCCACTTCTGTTTCATTTGTGTCATGATAATTCATTTCTCTGTTACTACTGAGTACATGTCCAAAATAACAGAGCCTGGTTAGTCTCACGTCAACCACACAAAAAGTCGATTTTTTGGTCAGAAGTAGGAAATACCGGTTTTTCATCCAAGCAGGTATTTTTGCTTGTGAAGCTGATAAATCGAATTTTCTGGCAGCTGCACATGCATCAGTGATGTTCAACACAAATACTGCTTGTGCAGATGAATGGCTGTGGCTGAGGTGAGAAGCATTATCCATAGACCTCAAAGGTGGGAAGGCAGATCCTCACACAGGATACGGTGAGTACAGAAGCACAGAATCACAGATAGTTTAGGTTGGAAGGGATCTTAAAGATAATCTGGCTCTAATTCCCAGATGGCTCAAAGCCTCATCCAGCCTGGCCTTGAACACTTCCAGGTTGCTTCTCTTGACATCCTGTTCCAGTGCCTCATCAACCCCACATTAAAAATTTCTTTCTAATATCCAGTTCAAGACTATCCTCTTTCAGTACCATGGGGAGCCACTGGAAACATTGGACCCAGTCAGTGCCTGGTAGATGTGAGACTGGAAGTGTGGCTTTGGTGTGCTAAGCACCTATAAAGTCCTATTCTCTGCTCTTTCTGTGTAGAGTAACACACACAGGTGAGGTGGAGGGTAAGTTAGAATGAAGGTGGAGTTCGTGCCATGCTGGGCGGGTGTTCACCTTCCCTGAGGGCCAGCAGTGTTTTAGACTACACTAGAACGAACATCCATTTAAAATAAACCCAGAAACCTATGAAGCTGCAGTCCATTGGCAGAGTTGCCAGCCCTTGTGCTATGCTGTGCAGAGCTATGCAGAACTGTGCGGTGCTGTGCAGTGCAGAGCTGTCCTGTGCTGTGCTGTGCAGTGCTGTGCAGTGCAGTGCTGTTCAGGGCTGTGCAGAGCTGTGCAGAGCTGTCCTGTGCTGTGCTGTGCAGGGCTGTGCAGAGCTGTCCTGTGCTGTGCTGTGCAGTGCTGTGCAGTGCAGTGCTGTTCAGGGCTGTGCAGAGCTGTGCAGAGCTGTCCTGTGCTGTGCTGTGCAGGGCTGTGCAGAGCTGTCCTGTGCTGTGCTGTGCAGTGCTGTGCAGTGCAGTGCTGTTCAGGGCTGTGCAGAGCTGTGCAGAGCTGTCCTGTGCTGTGCTGTGCAGGGCTGTGCAGAGCTGTCCTGTGCTGTGCTGTGCAGTGCTGTGCAGTGCAGTGCTGTTCAGGGCTGTGCAGAGCTGTGCAGAGCTGTGCAGAGCTGTGCAGGGCTGTGCAGAGCTGTCCTGTGCTGTGCTGTGCAGGGCTGTGCTGTGCTGTGCAGGGCTGTGCTGTGCAGTGCACCGCTGTGCTGTGCAGGGTTGTGCAGTGCAGGGCTGTGCAGGGCTGTGCTGTGCAGGGCTGTGCAGTGCAGGGCTGTGCAGTGCAGGGCTGTGCAGGGCTGTGCTGTGCAGGGCTGCGCAGAGCTGTGCAGTGCAGGGCTGTGCAGGGCTGTGCTGTGCAGGGCTGTGCTGTGCAGTGCAGGGCTGTGCTGTGCAGTGCTGCGCAGTCCCAGGGCTGTGCTGTGCAGGGCTGTGTTGTGCTGGCAGGGCCCAAACCCTCAGTGGGGCCCCTTGTTTGACTGCCTGGTGCCTGCTGGCTGGGTGAGGTCTGGCAAAGATTGCTGGGGGGACTTTACAGTGCTCACTTAAACAGCATTCATTTATTTCCCAATGGCCACCCTGAAGACCTTATCTGAAGCTAATTAATTGTCGGCAGCAGCTGTCCTAATTTTATCACAACTGCCTGGCTTTTGCAATGAAAGGCAAGAACATGATCATGAGAGGGTGGTAGGTTTTGGTTCAGGGGCAGCAAATACCTCCAGGACAACGTCCATCCACGTGGGACACCCCAGCTGCCAGCTGGCCTGAGTGCCACTGTGGCAGTCGTGGGCTGAAGGCAGCTGGTGATGTTTGTAGTGAGGAGCTCAGTCTCCCTTCACAGCTACCCTCCCTCTGGCCCCTGGAGCTGCCTGTACCACGTCCCAGCACTCCTCCTGCTAAAAGGCTGCAGTAAAACTCACACAGGTTATCCTTGGCTCCTGGGGCCATTTTGTGGCAGGGAGCATTTACAGGCTCATAAACTTTATTTGAGAGCCCTTGTAGATTAGCCAATAAACTTCCCAGGAGTGAAACATGATTCTACCCAAGAAGGGGTTTTGCATCCAGAGGTTTTCCTCAGTGGCCAAATGTGTGGTGGTCTGGGACCGTGCTGTGCATGGATCTGTCAGCCAGGATAAGCAGCATGGGCTGAAAAGTGCCTCTGGGATTGCCCCACAGACTCTCTTACTTGACTTGCCCTGGAGTGTGAGGAAAAGGAAGATGTCTCTGTGAAATCAGGTGTGTCTGTGAGACAACTACAACAAACACTGTGATCTGCAGCAGCTCTGTGCTGTGGCTCAGTCTGTTGGGACCTGAATGTGCCATTTACTGTCTCTCTATTTACATGTGCTGGGAGAGGAAGAATGAGAGGATCATGTGGAAGGAAAATATACTTTACAAAATTAAAAATAAACCACAGCCCCCTGCTCAGCTGTTCTTTAGCATCTACTCCTACACAGTAGGAGCATCTCCTGTGACTCTTGGTTAGTGATTGATGCATTATTTTTCCCAGGGTATCTGGCCTGCATGGTGTGGCATCCTCCCACGTGGAACTGGATGCCAGGTGCTCCAGGGTGCCAGTGGCTCCTCCTGCTCAGAGGCCAGCATGGCCAGTGATGAGTTGTGCCCATGGGAGGGAAATGCCACCAAGAAACCTGGTGTCCCCTTCCCTCCCTTCATCCCCTTGAACAAGGCTTTCTGCTCCTGTCCTGGATGAAAACCAACCCCTTGTCCTGATGGCCCCTGGAGTGGGTGCTGACCATTCCTTCCTGCTTTTGTGCCACTGAAGCACTTGCTTTTTGGCCAGGGAAGCTCCCTGAGGAAGTAGATGGGTGCTGGTGCCATAGCACTGGAATGTTTTATGATGTTTTATGCACTGCTTTTGGTTTTGCAGGGGCACTGGGATATAAGGTAGAATGGAACATCTCTGCTGGGCAATCATACTGTAATGCAGTAAAATTGTATTTGTATTTCTGCCTACACATTAGCATGAATCTTGCTTTAGGAGACTAATTAGTGTAAGTTATGAGCTGGAGTGCTTGAGGCAGAAGCTGAAGTGGAAGCCAACGCTGCAAACACCGGAAGAAGTAAATTAGAATAATCTTGATGTGACCTATTTTAATTTACACCTTCCTCACATCCTTGCAGCTCTCTTCCAAACCCGCAGAGTGTCAGCCACACAAGCTTAGGCTGCTGATTAAGAAAATTCATGGACTCTGTTATGTGAAGAAATCAGAGGAAGATTGTACTTAATTAAGTGTGTTCCCTTGGGATACACAACATCCTTCTGGACTTCTGGTAACACCCAGACTGCAGTTCCAGATGATGTTCATTGTACAGGACTCTACCCCCAAAAGCTAAGAAAAATGTAATGGAGACCAGGATATTGGTGGATGCACAGCAAGTTTGACTCTATAAATATCCTGGTTTTGCTGCAAGACTTATGTTATCCAACACTAAAGTCAGAAGAAAGGAGAAGCTATAGAGTTTTCAGAGTCTTTGCGGTCCCCTGGGTAAACTTTACCATTCCTGAAAATGACCTGAGGGAGCAGTTCAGTCACACTTTCTGTGTTAAAAGCTCTAGAGGTGACTCAGGAAAGCTTTCCCAAGCACACTGCTGAGTAGGAACTGCAGGTATTAAGTGCTACAGGCACCTACAGTCATGTCTGCTTTGTAGCCCCTGCATTGCTATCATTTGTTTAGCACGTGCATTCTCCTTCTCTTCTTCAGAGGTCATGAGACAACCTGGCTTGTGTCCATGTGCTACACTCTTCTCCCCTGTACCCCACAAACCATGGCAGTTTGTTTGTCTCTACCAGCAGACCCTGGTCCAGAGCAGCAGCTAGAAAGGTGCTGGTGTGGCCAACAGGACCTGGATCCATGCTGGATGGTTGAACTCTACACATGGATGCAGGACAGTGCTTGAAGTTGTTTCATCCCCTGTACACACAGGGACATATGACCCAAATGTCTGGCATTGGCTCAGCACCAAATCTTGCCTTTCATCCTGTGAAAGTGGCTTCCTGAGGAATAATTTGGGTTAAACCATGAGATACTGGACCTCATTTGGGACCTCCTGAAAGTGGTTTTGGCCAGTCATACTGGAAATTGGAGCAGATGATGAATGTCCATCATTGAATTTATCAGTTCATGAAGAATCTCCAGAAGCAGAAATGGTTCATGATGATGATTCCAAGCCTGTCACAGCTGAAAAAACACTTGGTAGATGTGAGGGAAAAAATAATGTTTTGCTTCAGCCATTGTAACTAGCCACAAGAGCACGTGCTCATGTCACTTAGGCAAAGGTGTAACTAGCACAAGGCCAGGCCTGGTGAGTGTGAGGGGGAGGAAAAGGGGAGTGAACTGATGCCAGTTGCTGCGGGGGGAAGGTGCAAGAGGAAGGAGGTGTTGGATTGAGTACAGTACAGTTGGTTGGAAAGAATGTGAATTCTTGAGTACCCAGTCCAAGGGAAAAAGGGACAGGGACTCCCATGGGCCACAGAAGAGCATAAAAGTTTGTGCATTTTAAGGGGGGGTGTGCTTCCTCAGTGAGATGCACCTGACTCAGGTGACTCATTTATATTAATAAATAGTCTTGCTTTGATGATTTTGTCTTTTTTCAACTTTATCAGTGAGTGAGCATTTCTCACAGTAGACCCCCAGCTGCAGGTCCCTTTTGAGCAGCACCAAGTCTTGAGAGCAGCCTCATGTCTCTCAGGGTCTAGTACCTGGAGGAAGCCACTTTCTACCATACTTATGTAATGGCTTTGCTTGGGAGCTGGATTATTGCACTGAAGATGTTTTTTTTCCTCTCTGTCCTGCAAAGTAAAGGATCCTTTTCAAGAAAGAAGAAAATCAAACCAGCATGAAATCTCTTTTTGGTTTTCTAAGCTGGGCCCACTCAAGGCCAGGCCTCCCTCTCCAGTTTCCAGCTTCACATCTTGGTTCATTAGCTCTGTCCTATCTCCCTTATCTGGTCTGTCAAACCAACCTCTTGGGATGACAAATTTGCCTCTGCTTGGTGGAAAGTGCTCAGGAAATTTATTTTTATCTAACATGGTCTTCAGTGCCAAGAAGCCTGAAGTATCTGATCTTTTCATGTGCCAAGTGTGTCTCACACTGTGATGTTGGAAACAGCTCCTATTGATCTTGGTCTTGATCTTTCTCCCTATATTTTAGCACAATTTCTTCAGTGGCTCCCATGTTCTGGTTTGGTCCTCTGGGGCTGGGAGGGGAACTGGCACATCCTCTGCAATGGATGAGTTAGTTATCCCTATTTCATATTGCCACATCCATCTAAGGAAAAAAGCTCAAATCCTCCCACCATCTTGGAAGGTGGAGATGTTAATGTGCTACATACTATAGCAGGAGAAAATAAATCCATGTAAGAGACATCAGCTGGGACCTGGCAACCTCTTGTCACAGCAGTGTAAGCTGAGGGAGAAGGTGATGGATGCTCGGGATGTTACTGGAAGGGATTGATTTCTTCCATGAGGAACTTTCATTCATATTAAAAAAAAAAAAATAAAAAAATCAATCCCAGCTCTTTTAAAAGACCACATACATTACTACAGGGTCATATTATGAAACTCCAAATGTAGTGATGTATTTGAACTCTCAGATGTTTGGTATTACAGCCTCAGTGTACTGCCTTTTCCTCTAAAGTATCCTTTTTGCAAACAATGCCTTTTCTATCTCTGCATGTCCCTTTTCCTTCCCAGCTCCACTCCTTGCTCCTAACGTTGCTGCCTGGTATAGTAAACACTTGGAAGGCACCATGGGCAGGCACAAATACTCTGATGTTGTTGGGATGTTTGGAGGAGTGAATTTACTTCAGTAAAATTGAAAAGGGTCTCAGGGAAGTGAAGGTTGTCTCCAACAGTGAGGAATTAACTGCTGCAGCTGGTTGTTTCCTCACCGCCTTTGGGCTGGGACAAGGCAGTTTAATTTTGCTTTTAGGGTCATCCTTGTTACCATTCACATAGAACAAGCTATGTGAAAAATACATTAGGTAAAATAAAGTATATCAAACACCTATAGTTCTTTTCATGATGGATTTTAAGGTAGCAAAACCACTGTAACTTAGAGCATAATCTCCATTTATTTTTTTAATAAATAACATCCACTTTTAAAAATTCAATGCCTGTTCTTGATTAAGTTTTGAAGAACTGTGTGTACTGGATAACAAGGTGGAATTGCATTAACATCCATAATTTAATTTCTCATCAGACTTCAAAAGAATTTTCTGCTCACGTGAAGTAAATTTCAAAGTTGTTATGGTTCATCTTCCAAGAGTTCCATCTTTTTGAGGTTAGTGTAAAAATGTACTGCACAGACCATGGGACAAGCAAAGTATGAAGTAATTTTCTTCAGCATCTTTCTTAAAAAGCCATAGAATTTTGACTTGTTTGAGAACAAGCATATGCCTAAAGGAAAATATTTTGGTTAACCTGAGCAAAAATGTTTATTTATATTATTCCTTTTACCTAAGTTGTTTTGAAATATCTTACAAACAGGATAAAAAAAAAAAAGGTATTTTAAAGGAAAACTGTGTTAGTTGAAATGTAACTTCATCAGTAAAGTATGGCAAAAATATTGGATTTCTTCAGAAATGTAATTCAGCAGTTTAGTGTTGGTCTGAGCTTTAGTTGCCATCAGGAAATTTAGAGAGGTTCAGGAAGGAAGGCCTTAGATACAATTTCAAAGGATTAAATCTTGGTTTCCCTGTTTTTGCCAAGTTTCCAATGGGTCTGTAACAACCCTACTGGATAAGAATGTGTCATTGCTGATGCTGTCATGCCCCAAACTAATAATTCTGTGGTTGTATTATATTAAAGTTCTTATCTGTCAATTGCTATCTTAAAAAACAAAAGTATTTTGTTCTCAGCAATGTTCTGAGGTACAAATAGATGACAGGAAAGATAAACAGTCTCAGACTGCAATAAAATAGAGTGAAAAAGGAGAAAAAATTACACCTTTTATTTTGAAGGAAATAACATGGGTAGAAAGAAATACATAAAAGAAAATAATTTTGAACATGTTTGTGGGGTTATCACTGCAATTTGCTTATATATTATTCAATAGCTTAGTCTGAAGGTGACGTCCAAACCCATAAAATCTGTAATTGAAATTTGTGGGTTGACTGAGACCTATTTTGGTCTGTAAGTGTAACTGCTCTTGTTGTATAGAGAAGATAAGATTATTTGAGAACTCCTAACAAGAAGACTCATTAAAATAATTCTAACTGTCTCTAAGTAGCCAAGAAAACCCATCAAGATAATTCTAGCTGGCTCTAAATAACCAGGGGTGTACCAGTTACTTTGCTAATAAATGTCATGACCATGAAGACTTCTGTAAACTTCAGTGGAGTGTGAGTCACAGAACATTAAATTTTCATTATGAGCAGGTTTGTACCTCCTAAAACAAATTATACAGTGAGTCAAATTTCAGCTTTATCTAGACAGGCAGCCTGTGCACACGCAGCATGGGTCAGTCACTGATGCTGCACCGTGTTGGTGGGGAGAGGTGGTTTAGCTGAGAGCCAAGGTATAGTGGTACCACATGGAGCAGGGTAATAGCCCCTCCAGCAGCCACTGGGAAGCTCTGCAAATGCAACAGCACAAGGTAAATAATAAAAAACCTGGTCCTTGTGGCATAAAGAATGTGTGTTTTGAAGCCTTTAGGGTTTGTTTCATATGAAGTCCAGCAAAACCTGCTTGCTGCATGATCTCATTTGTTTTGAAAGCCTTATTTGATTTTCTAGAGATGTTATGTTTAACTACTTGGGATAAATAGACACAGAAATTCTCTTGATCCTGTGGTGGACGTTTTTCACTCTGTTGCTGTATAAATCTTTTGGCTTTGTGAAGCTCACCCATTCCATCTTAGACTTTCAGGCCATACCTACAGTACTAAATTAAATGTGCCCATGGTTTTTAGCTGCTCCAAGATCAAGTTGAATGGGGCAGCCTGGTCTTGCACTGTTATCATCTCACCCTTGGAGTGGGGCTGCATCCACAGCACCTGCTGGGACAGCACTGTCTCCCACACTTGGGGCTTGTTTGGGAGAGTATCACATGGTGTGGGCCAAGATCCTGCCAGAGACTCCTAAAATAATAATGAACATCCCATACAGTGTTCACAAGGCATCCCTCAGGAAAGTCTCTTGACAGTCTTTCTATTTCCAAATATTTCAGCCTGTCAGTCTGAAAGAGAGTGGTCTGGAACAAGGTAAAGATCAAAGAGTGGTCAAACCTATCTGAGGAGAAATGAGGCCCAGCTCTTGCAGTGTTACATCAATGATGTTTTCAGTTGCTGCTTAATGAAAGTCAGTTTTGTATGGTATTTAAGGCATTCCTCCCACCCCTCATGTTTTATGTATTTGTGTATTTGCATATGTGTTTGTGCCTTTTTTGTCTGATTTGCTGCCTATCAGATACTTTCTGTTGTGTTCCATGTGACCAGATTAAAAAAGATTTATGGCACTTTTTCTTTAATCTTGTTAAGTCTTAATCACTGCACATCTTCTCCAGATGTTTTGATTGTTTTGGCACATTACTTAAACTTAAGAAAAAAATAGATTTTGTTAATAAAGATATGAGAAAGAATAGCTCAGCTGGACGTGGTGCAAGGCAGCCTGCTCTGGGTGGTCCTAGCAGGATCTTGGACCAGGTGATTTCCAGAGGTCCCTTCCCACCTCAACCATTCTGTGAGTCTGTGAGGGCATGTGTGTGGGGATTAAGCTTCATTATTGCTCCCCAGATTTGCCATGGCTGATTAAGGTCATGGATTGACATGTCCTGGGGAGAGGATCTTGGAAAGAGTTGAAAGTAGCCCAGTTCCCATCAGGCTTATCCCGTGCTGACCCCAAGCGCTGTTGCAGGTCAAATCCTGTCTTCCTGGTAGGGACACATGGCTTCACTGCCTACTGATTGCCAAAAATGCAACAGGGTTTGGCCTCATTTGACAACCTTGTGGGTGATTATGCTATATATATGTGATTGTGTGAGTAATGACTATTTCTCCATGTTTTATTTTGCTCTGGACTGCAATCTGTTTCCAGTGTGTAACAACATTCCTCCACATATGGACTTCCTATAAATACCTTGTTGCAAGTCTTTTCTGCATTACAAATACAGCAGAGTTCCCACTGATATGCTGGGCAGTCTGTGATCAGCAGGGCCTTGATTTTAATGCAGTTCAGGTGCAGCACAGAGAAATACAGCAGCTTAGGGTCAACAGCCAGGAGTAGGATGGCCATTACTGTAACTGGGCAAAAGGGACAGAAATAACAATTGTGAGGCACGGAAGAATAGTACTGGTAGGGTCCTCAAGAGACCACCCCAGCCATTCCTGTTGGCTAAGGCAGCCTGAATCACACTTCTGTCAATCCTTATATGATAGCCAAGCCTGTACTTGACAGGATAATCAAGGCTCCAGTGCTGGATCCCACCATCATCTCAGGCAGTGAAACCCAGTCCCTCACCTCAGCATGTCTCATACAAGCATTCCTTCACAATATTTTAAAATTCCTTACTTTTTCCTCACCAGGAATGCAAAACAAACTCCCCAAAATGTAAGAGGTTAACTAATTGCAACTGTGTGTTTGGAGAACATTCTGAATAAACTGTCCAGCCTTGTCTTTCTAGCCTTTCTCCATGGGTTATGATGAAAGACCCAGCTGCCTCAGCAGTCCTTCCTAGTCCCCTGGCCATGCCTGTCAGTGTTTGGTAAATCACAAACTGTGAGTCTTAGGGATAAATTCACAGATGGCATTGCTCAAGATATCTGGCTCCTTTCATCAGCACTGACAGTGCTCTGCACCACATGCTCTGGCTGTAGTGGTTGGGACCCATTTTCTGTTGGCCATTACCAGAAGAAGCCTTGGTACAGGAGAAAAGGGGAGGTAATTTTCGACACAAAACAATGATAAAGACAAAAATTCAGCAGGAAAAGAGAAGACAAAGCATCTTAAGTTTAGACTGCCCAGAATGATTCCTCCATAAATTACAAGTGGCCTAGTACTGGTCCTAGGGGGCACCTGCCAAGTTGTGCTGGTTTTCTTGAAAATATGTAATTTTCTAGGGAAGGGAGAGATGCCCTCTGTTGAGATCCTGTTTGGAGGTGAGGGCATTTAGGCTGTTTCAGACAGAAATTACCATCCTGTTACTGGCTGCTCACCACTAACTCACTTCTAAAGCTGACTCAAGCCATTGGTACCTCACAAACAGAATGCAATTGTGTTTTTGAAACACCTAATTTCAGGTATTTTTATGGAAGGATTTCTGAAGGAAACTCCCCAAAGTCCTTCCTCTGTTCCCATCTCTGCACCTTGCACAAGGACACCAAGGTAACCTTACCTGCTGTCCCCTGGCACTTTACCAAAACACCCTGAGGACTAGAGTCAGGCTGGGCTCCCACTGCCGTGCAGGTATCCTTGCAGAATTCAGCTGGAGCTGCACTGTTGCCACTGCACTGCCATGGTGGCTCAAGGATGCTGCTCTGGGGAGAGAGGCCATGCTGCAGGTGGTTTGCCAGCAGCTTTTGGAGGGAGCTCTCAGGGAAAGCACCATGTGAACATGCGTGGTGCTGCTCTGAGGGGTGTGGCACTCACAGCCACTTTGTTTTGTCACTCCAGGGATGCTATTGGAAATGACATTCATTGTAATGTGTTCATCCTACTGGATTTAATTAGAAACATTCAGCTTTAATTAAGTGTTTGTTTTGCAGTCCCAGTAGTTCTATTTTGATAAGCCTCTGTCAGGCAAATGCTAAATGAAGCTGAGGAAGTAGATTACTGCATGTCATAGTTCCTGAGTAATGATTAAAGACAATGCAGTGTAAGATACAGTTGCTGAGAGTGGGAGGCAACTCTGTGCTTTTCTTCAAGTGTTTGCTTCATGCTTTCCAGGAAATTTCCCGTGCTGTTAGTTCTCTGTGTCTCCTCAGACTCATTCTTTGCTTTCCAGCATCCTCCTCCCATGACTTTTTCAGGTTCTGACGGGGTGCAGTAGGGACAGGAAAGGTTGTGCTGTGCCACTGACTCCTCCATCCTTCCACCCAGGACAAGACACCCAGGACAGGGGGAGCAGGAAGAAAACAGAGTTCCATGCCAAAACTATAGTCCTCTTTTTCTCTCTCCTTTTCTCAGTAAACCTGCACTTTTTCATTTTTATACAGAGTTTGGGTGCTACTGCTGCAGCTGTCTGACTTGCCAATGCATGGGCCACTCCTTATGTATAAAAAAGCTGCATATTCTGTAGCTGCTTCATCTGTTAATGGTTTTCTGTACTTACCTGCAAATCTTTATTGCTTGAAGTGTAACTTGAAGCTTAGCCGAGAAATAGATTCCAGTTATAATTAACACATAGGGAACACACCTAAGCAAGAGTTGTCCCACTAAGTCACACTAATGCACGAACTCTTGTTTTAAAGCTTTACAGTTGAAAGATGTTTTTCATATCAAACATCATAAATACTAGTTTGGCTTTTTTTTTTTTTTTTTTTTTTTTTGCAGGTGTAACAATGAGTAGACAAAAGAATTCCATGCCTCAGACCCAGGAACATAAATCAGCTCCAACTGAGGAATTTCTACCTGTGAAGAGCCACAGCACTCCATGATGACAGTCTCTCCTTCCCTTGATTAGGTCATTGTCCCAGTTCCCACTCACGAGGGTCCAAGCCTGGCTAGCAGATCAGCCTCGGAGGAAACCGGGGCGATGGACAAAAAGGCAAAAGACAAAAGGCGCTCTCAGTTCCCCAGGAACAGTCCTGCTCTTTAGTGCCGAACCTTCACCATGCAGTCCCGGGGATCCAAAGAGACAGAGCCTCCTCGGAACCAGGCTTTATGCCCTCGGCGAAGGAGGGAGGAGGGGAGAGGGTCTGCCGGCCAATGGGGGCAGACCCCAGGAGAGGTGGACGCCAGGTGGTGTCAGGTATACAGGTACAGGGGTTTCTGGGAAGGTGGGTTTTACAAACATTTGTAAACAGGGACAGTGCAACAAGAACTAGCTACATTTGTGCAATACAACAGGTCATCACCAAAACTAACAACCCTTTATTGTTAGCCTGGTGTCCTCTCCCTCTGGAAGCTCAGTCCTAAAGGAGATGAAAGATTATCAAAGGAAGACAAATCCCCACTCAGATTTTGCAGTCAGACTGTGATTTGTGAGCAGATGAAGCAGCTTTGTGCGGAGCTTCTGAATCTCTGGAGATTGCTTTTCTGGGGAGACAGAGCAGGTTGAGCACCCAGGGCAAGACACCCTCCCCCAGTGCAGTGTCCTGCAGGTGAAGCTTGCCCTTCCCTTGGGAGTCCCTCTGTCTCTGGGTAGGTGCACAAGCAGATTGTGATTTACCTTCTCTGCTCTCTCTTTTCTGTGCTAACAATCTCTCGCCCAGTCTTTCTACTTCCTACTCTCACCCTGTCTTTGAATCTCTTTATTTTGCTCTTGGAAGTTTTTCTGCTTTCCTTCTGTCCTTCCCCTTTTTCAGCTTGATTTTCCCAAGATGATCTACCTTCAGTAAACAGCTGCTAAGCTCAAGAACCTGCTGTTGTTCCTGGCTGAGACATCCCATATAAACCACAGGTGGGTGTTCCCCAGCCAAGCAATTTCCAAAGTAGGAGTTTCATGACGTTGGTCAGAGCCAGATCTCCAAATGTTAAGATACTCATGAAAAATCTATAGTTTAATATGTGAAATGTTAGTAGTATTTACATTTTATGCCATAGCATAAAAGAATTTGCATTTTGAAAAATGCAAATTGCCTTCCTTGAGTTTATTGTATCTTCTGTCCTCCAACAATCCATCATGAGAAGCAGGCATGACAAAGAGCCACAGAAATTACCATGGTGGTTTGAAGCCTGCTAAATACACCACACACAACAACAGAAGCCTTTAGAACTCAGCTTTTTCTCCAGATTTCAAGTGCTCCTTGCTCACATAGCTCTCTGCAGTGCTCCTGGCCGGTCTCCCAGCCCCACTGGAAAGCAGCCTGATATGGGTTACATGCAGAAGCCAAGCAGTAGTGCCTCCTACTGCAAAGTATGGTGGAAAGAGAGAATCTGCACACATGGGGTGTTGGAATGAACACATGGGCTGTGGACCATCCCCACCTCACTAAAACTCATGCCAGGAAAGGAGCAGACCTTCTTGCCTTGGCTGTGGTTTCCCTTCTCACAGGCATGCATTGAGAAACAAGCCACACTTTGTCTACTGTAGAAAGAAGTGAGAGAGAATGCTTTGAAAAGTGGGAAGTGAGGACTACCACACAGCTGCTCTGCCAGCTCAAAAATGTTTCAGTATGATAATAACAACACCCTTAGGAGTGAAGCCTTTCCCTGACGGAGCCTGAAGCAGCTGTGCAGCTGGTCTGGGGAAATGGAGGAAGTATGTAGGCCTGGGCATGGGCTTGGGCTTGGGTTCCTCCTTCCTTCTCGCAGAAAATGTGATGCTGCACACCTCCCTGGTGGATATGTTGAAGCTTTATGAGGGTGCACCATGGTGAGTTCCAGGAGTTGCAAACAGCAGGTGAGACACAGGAGGGGGCCTTTGCCACAAGGCAGAGCAGACCCCCTGCTACTTAGCGAGAGCAGTGAAACTAGCTGGGGACCTGCATGGAGGCTGTGGCACAGCTGAAGAATGCACCACCCAAAGCACATAAAACAGTCATCCATTCCTACCTTTTTCTCCTAATTTGGGGGATGAGTTCTTGGGCACCACCCTTAAATAGGCACAGGCTGTGTGGCACTGTTGTTCCAGAATCTGAAGCCCTGAACTTAATAGTGAGGGCAAGTAAGACCTTTCTAAATAATATTTGTTGTCTGGAGCTGACAAGTGATGTGAAAAAACCATGAAGCCTTATATAACTCCATCTGGGTAGGTGAAAGTTTTCTCCCAACTCCAGCCTAAAGCAAATTGCTTGCCATTTATTTTCTTTTTGGCTTGACAAAGTAGCTGTTATTAAAAGCAGATCCTAACCATGAAAAAATGTCCTTTGCACTATTTTCTACCCCTTCCCATGCTGCAGAAGCTGGATGGGATTTCAACAGCATGTTTTGGGATTCTGGGTCACTGGTAACGTTAGCCTGTCTCTCCCTCCTCACACTGCCGCCTTCTGCTTGTCTGTGGGATACACTTTCCATAGCACTTCTTCCCACACACTTCAGATTCACTCTCCCAGCACTGTAGCAGTGATTTATGTACTTCTGTGCTAGCAGCCCACCACTGTGTATCGGTATGCTTACATAAAGATGGGTGACAGGGAGAGCTCTTAATCACTACATGAAAAAAGTATTTAACTGTTACCTGTCTCGCAATGAGGAGCAGTGCTTTTAAAGCCCTTGTGACATTTCCATGCTTCAAGCTCAGAATTTTATTTTAAATCTCCTGTAATCACATATGAGCCTTGCTATTTGGTACAGGAATTAAAAATATTTATGTATCAGCTTTCAGGGAGAGAACATGCAGAGTGTTAATGGCCTTTTGAGTTCACATTTTGGCTCCCACTCTGAGTTTCTATTCTCTCTGGATGTCCTGTATCAAAAACAAAGTCTCATTTTCCTTTGATATGCACATAGATACACACAAACACTGAAAAGCAGCTTGCAGAAGTGAACTGACAGGTTGCCTGCTTATGAATACCCATTTCTTAAAACCATTCTGGAATAACTTCCTCTGTTACTTTTATTCCAAAATAGTCTTTACACTAGTGGATTATAACCAAACAGCTAAAATACAGCAGGGTGTTCTTTCCCCTCATGACAAGACTTAAATATGCTCCCTTTCTATTCCAAATGTGATTTATTATATGCCTAAATGTACAGCCTCCCCCAAGGCAGACACCTCATCTTCTTTTGTATCTTAAACACACAGCAGTTGTTTAGGAAGTAGCAAACTTATAGTGTAGCAGCAAGAGCTAGAATATAAAGATATGTGACTGTAATTAATGTTGTGGTAAGAATATTAGATTTTTGTGGTTTGCAGTTTCAACTTTGACTTTCAGAAAGTGACATTTATATGCCCTCTGGGAATGTGATAGTAATCTTGGTACTCCAAAGTAGTTTTCCAGTTTGAACCATAATATAAAGCAAATTAATTTCAGTTCTTAGGTTAAGCATCTCCTCTTCCCTAGATGGTAATGAGTCAAAGCTACTATAATAAAATTTTGTCTACTGTCCTGTTTGTGAGGTTTTTCCTTTAGCTCATATGCATTCAGTAAATATATAAATCCAGAACTGTTGATTAAAGGTCTTTCCATACAAAACTAGCTTCTAATGTTGACCGTTCTGTGCACTCACAAAGTAATTATAGCTGTAGTGTTTAAGAAACAAACCAAACCAAACCAAAACAACAAAGCACTTTATTGCACCACATCTCTATTTGCACAAACTCCACTTTTTCCCTTTAAAAATATTTACAAGGATATTTCTCATTCAGTATTTTCAGTGGAATGCTGCCCAAGATCAGTGGCACAGAACCTAGTGGGTGTTGACTGCTGATTCTACTGAATTTGATGAAGGTGGATGATGAAGATGAATTTGAAGACAGGGTAAATACAAAGATTGATAGGTGCATTACTGGCTGGAAATAGAAAGTCCAGTTGAAACACTAATGTTCTTTAGCTTTTCATCAGACAATTCAAATATGGAGCAGCAGAAGAGGTGACAAAAAAGCCCTAACAAAGTATCCAGATGACTATGTTAATAATCTGATCTTGGTTTCCAAGGAAGCCTTTTTTGTTTCAGTACAAAATGCTATCGGAAAAAGCATACTAAAATTGTTTCATTAACAGAACTTCATTCTGGAATGAAGTAGAAGTGTTCTATCCTGGGGAGAAATTCAGAGGGGATATCTTTAGTCTGGAGACCCTGCAGGGAAAGGATTGGTCCCAGAGGTATGTGGACCTTGAGCTCCTACCAAGAGAAGCACACATACATTTGAGTGTCTTCTAAGGTTGTCACATATACACATAAGAGCCCTGGAATCCGGTGCTCACTTTTGGGCCTCTCACTACAAGAAAGATATTGAGGTGCTGAAGTGAATCCAGAGAAGGCCAATGGAGCTGGTGAAGGGTCTGGAGCATAAGTCCCACAAGGACTGGTAGAGGGAGCTGCTGGTGTTTAGCCTGGAGAAGAAGAAGGTCGGGGTGACCATATTGCTGTCTACAATTACCTGAAAGGAGGCTGTAGCCAGGTGGGGATCAGTCTCTTCTCCCAGGTAACAGGCTGTAGGACAGGAGGAAATGGCCTCAAGTTGCACCACGGAAGGTTTAGGGAAAAAATTTTTCGTGGAAAAGGTTGCTAAGCACTGCAACAGACTGTTCAGGGAAATGCTTGAGTCACCATCCACAGAGGTATCCAAAAAAATGTGTGGATATGGCATGTGGGGACATGATTTATTGGTAGATTTGTCTGTGTAGAATTAACAGTTGTAATTGATGATCTTAAAGATCATTCTATGGTACTGTGAAAAGGTGCTGCTTTGGATTGCGGGTTTGATATTGTCTTTCTCATGTGCTTCCCAGTATAAAAAAAAAATCGTTTATTGGTAGAAAGATGAATATTGAGGGTGTTTTATAGTCATAAAGAAGAAGTTTAACTACATTAATAAATACAAATATCCTAGCCAAGGCAAACAGGGAAAGCCTAGTGTTTTGTTTACAAAGAGATAGCTGCCCTTCAAATATTTACAAAGAATGAAGGCAAATTCAAGAGCAGTTGTCAGAAAGACTGGAAGCAATAGTGAGGATCTTCACACAAGTTTATTATTCTTGGGGTGAAAAAATACTTAGACTTTGTAAGGATAGTTAAGCCTAAAATTATGAATGTAACTATGAAAAAAAAATTTAGATACAACAAATGCCAAACAAGTTCTGGATCTGCAGTCACATTACTTGTTATTACTCTTTTAGTTTCTTTAATTAAGGAAGATTATGTGCCTGAGGGAAGAAGTCCTTGTGTTAGCAAATGTGAGATACAATGAGGTTAGGAATGTTCACACCTATTTGTGGACAAGGACAATGTGTGATACATTTTTTATTTAAAAAAGCATGGCAGATAAGAAGAGAGGAATGTCTACTTAGCTCAGCCTGGCCGGACAAGCTGAGTTTCCATGCCTGGGTATGGAAATTTGTGCCTCAGCTGGGAGAAGTGTGGGTAATTCAGGACAGAACAGAAAGGAGTGGAGAGAGTGAGAAAACAGGGTACTCACAGTGCGTGGAAGGCCCAAGGGACTTGGGGAAGAGAGGACCATATCTTGGCCTCTAAGGTGATGGAAAGGAGGGAACCTTCTTAGGGCACCATGCAGACTAAACTGCTGATGGACAGAAAACAGGACACTTTCTTCACAAAACCAGAATGGACTGAGGGAAATTTGTTTTCTGGTCTTACTTATTTGGTATTTACTTCCAGCAATTCTGGTTATTTGCTTGTTGTTGTTTTTGTTTACGGACAGCAACTGTTTGCCTGGCTCTAGTTCATGATTTTGCCTTGCGATGAGTCATTCCTGCAGATGTCAGAGGCATTTCAGTGTGCCTGTTTGAAAGCACAGGTGACCCAGGTCTGCCCTGAGGCTCTGGCCAGCACAAGGGCTCATTGTGATGTTTTGGCCATGCTTTCCTACCCTGTGTGCAACTTGGCAAAGCAGGTGTCTGCCAGTCTTACTGTGGGTGCCTTGCAGCTCTCCTTCAAAGACTGCACCATGAATAAAGGGGTTGAGAGTTATCTGCTTTCCACCTCACATGTAGATTTTTCAGGGCTTCTGTTGTTTCTGTTCTGCTTTGAATGTGAGTGGAAAGTGCTTGGCCATCTCACGTGGCTCAGGCTGAGGTTTTTTGTGTGGCGATGCCCACTGGGAAAATGTCTGCATCTGATGGCTCTTTGTGGTCTCATGAGCGGATGGCCACAGCCTCTTTCTGTTCTGCCTTGTGTCACAGAGGAGTTGTCAATGCATGACATTTGTCAGAGACTAGTTTCATTTATGTTGTTTGAGGATTGTTGGACTTTTCCCCCAACAGATTTAGAGGAAGAGCTTCATCTTCCTCCTCTTGGTTTCCTTGAGTTTAAATTGTTGGAATGAATTAAGGACAGAAGGCATATTCCTAAACATTTAGGCTGTGAGATTAGGTACTTTGCCTCCATACACTGTTCAAAGTCTTGCTAGTGCCAGATCCTCATGACTGCAATGGTTAAAAACTCAATTTCCATCCTAGAACAATTTGAGGCCCATTTATAACCATTTCTTCTTGTTCCAAGGCTGTCTTCCAGTTTGAATAGCTCTTTTCACTCCCTGGTATTCCCCTTCCTTGAGGCATATTTATAAAAAACTCTCCTATCGCCTTTCAGCTTTTGCTTAGTTAGAGGCTGAGCAAGGACACCTTTCTTAATGTCCCCTGACAATTCTGGAAGCATTTTTCCTGCACCTTTTCCCAGTTGAACTCTTTTTGGATATGGCTGATTGGACGGATCAGCAGCAGTTTACTCTCTGAGCTGCTGTAGATTGAGGAGTGCTTGATTTAAGATCTGTCTGTTAGAGCGGTCCATTCACTTTGAACCCTGTTGTGCAAGTAGCAGCAAGAGTTCTGTGGGAATAAACAGCCCCACTCACTGCTTTAGGGCAGATACATCCATCTCAGGTATTGGATAGGGGAAAGAAGAAAAAATAATATAATACAGCTGACACAAGCAGATCTTGACAGAAACATCTTGGAGCCATTGGATCTTGCGAAAAAAATTATCTGAAATCCACACCCTGATGAACAACCCTTGGGTAATGTACTGGATAAACAAACAACGTGTGCAGGCCTGTCTCATCTGACTGGAAGACCCAGAGGTCTGAAAATCAAGCTCTTAACACAGGGCAGCTCCAGCAAATCTTCCCCTGTGGGGGTCAGGAGCATGCAACAGCCTTCTTAGGCCAAAAACTGGTAAAGCAGAGATCTGCCATGGAGCAATGAAGACTTGTTTCCCAGCAGACTTTGGCTCTGCCCTTGTACAGTGGCTCACTCTGATCCAAAGGAACAGCTGCAAAGGTCCAGCAAGACCAAATCATCCTCTGCCATATATACATATTTTTCCAGAAAGCATTTCATGTACTGAGCTCTGAAGGTACAGCACCATGGCCAGATGATCACCACTGCTCTACATCCTACACTCCAACATATCCTCTCCTGATGCTTGGCCTTGCTGCTCCATGTTCAGCCGCCTGTTCTTGCCACTGTGCCTCAGCTTTATACCTAACGCTTGGTCATGCAGCTATGGACTCCTTCTAGCCACTGCAGGGAAGACAGGTTTGATGCTGTGAACAAGTGGGATATAGACCAAGGTGGAGAGTGATGCAAAGATCACTGATGACATATTGCACTTGAAACAGGACAAGCTCCTGGTTGGCTTCCTGGTGCTCAGTTGTCATCGTGGGATGCAGTTGTGCTTGGTCCAGTATTTTGTGCCAATATTTTTCAAGGTTTCCTTGTGTCCAAAAAAAACTACTGTGAGAGATTTTCATATTGTGGAAGAGATACCAAACTCTGTTTTGAGAAGCTGCTAAACATTGCAATTTAACTGTTGGATCAGTCCCCAAATTCAGCGGACCTAGGTTGTAGTATCTGTTCAGTTGGTGCATTTCCCCGACCCTCTCTGTGGAAAAAATTGCATTTGCTAGAGGCACTGTGCTGCTGGGTATTTGAAAAAACAATGGCTGATGAAGTCAGTGTTTTCCTCTGCACTGTGCAGTATGAACTAAGTTCCCACTTTCATTGGGATCTGATGTACCAGAGAAGCAAAGATATTAAACAGGCTGATGTCTACTCTGATAAGCTGCTTATTGTACTGCCTGGATCACAGCATGTCTTCTGAGTTTGTAAATGCAAGTTATTCCTCTCCTACACTCTGCACAATTTTTCTTGGAAGTGGTTCTCAAAGCTTCAATGCCATGGGCTAGTGTAAGGCTATCTTGTCCCTATTACGTGACTTTTTGTCCCACTCTCCCTCCTCACCATACATGACAGTTTATTTGGTCTCTGGGAGAGCTGAGATTATCCCAGCTTGAGCACCAGTTCTTACATTGCTCTGGTCCTTGGTTACTGTGTTCAAGATGTTTTCTCTTTGCATCATACAACACACTTGTCCATTCATTACTTTCTCCTACTTTCCTCCTTGCTCCTTGTTGTTATGTGCTGTATCTTTCCACTCTTTCCCGTGTGTCTCTGGCAATTCATGCTGTCAACCTCCTCTTCCAGGTGTGTATTCTCTCCTCTTTTTCTTCTGGCTTTCCTCTAGTAAATTAACATTAGTTTTGTTTGCCTTGGTGTCTTTCATTGCACATAATTTCTTGGTGTTCTCCTCTTTCCTTTATGTTCTTTTCTATTTTTGGCTGTTGTTTTTCAGACATTGAGGGATCTGCTGTTGGCTGCCCCTGCCATGCTCACTTACCAGTTCCCATGGGCATCTTCTTGGAGGCTTTTTACAAAACTGGTTAGTGACCACTGAATTTTTTGAAACCTTCTGTTCCGACAGCAAAATCTCTGGCTGTCTCTGCACTGTCCTAATTTGTGGATGGTCAGACATCTCCCCTCCCCTGCAGGGGCTGCTCAGGGCACTGCATCAGAAAGCCAGAAATGGGGTTAGTAGAGAGCCCTGTGAGCCTTACCAGTGCATGGCATCACCAATTCTTCCAGCATCATTCCTGCTTCCTGTAGGAGGAGGTGGTGCTGGTAGCTCTGTTCACCCTTTGCAAAGCTGTTTCACAGGCTGACCCAGGGAATGATTTATTGCCAAGAGACACATTGAGGGGAGAGAAGAGGCTGTGGGTGGTGGATGGAGGATACAGGGGAAAGGATGGTAGAGCACAGCTTGTGAGGGTCCTGCCTGCAGGACTAGGTTGCTCTGGAGCCTTATTTCAGGCAAACAGAAAAATTAAAGGACAACTCTGATCACATTTATAGAAAAACGCAAGAAGGTGGAGTTTTACTGGACAGCATGTTGGATACATGTTGGAGTGGGAAGTCCAGTAGTGAGATGTTTCTATTGAAGATGTGCAAAAATACTAAGCAGCATGGTTAGGAGCAGTTTGCTGGAAGAGATGTGTTCTCCTAAGGAAAAGGCCTGCAAACTGGTGTGCCTGCTGTGCAGAGTGACTTTTCCCTTCTGTTGTTGGTTTTCTTGACTTTTTCCCTACCTGTCTTGGCCTCTACCGTTTGCAGCTCTTGGTCACACCTTATTCTGATTGCTGAAGATTAAATGCTGTTTCACATAAACCTGTGCGGGTGCCTTTAGGTCTTTTCCATTCTGGTTGCTGTTTCAGATGGAGTCGTCATAAAGCCTTGACAGGAATTTCATTAGAATTGAGGTGTGGATAGAAAATGTTCATTGGCTTCAGGCAAATCTAGAAGCAGGATCTACTGGAAGATTTCAGTCTGCACATGAATGTGGCCTGTTCCTGAAATGGGGATTCTGTTTTCTGCACTACAGTGAGGGCAACTGGTAATGGTAAAGACAGGAAAGCAAGTGTTTTTGGTATATAGTAGCAACTCTGATTAAAACCTGTGTATAGAATGGGATTAAACTTGAAATCGTCACCTGAATCAAACCCATGAAATGTTGCCATCATTAGTATTTCAACCCAGACCCTAAGAGTGTGTGGCAGATCCAAACTGAGGTATGCATCTGTTTTTCAAACGTTTTAGCAGAGGCAAGTGGTTCTCAGATATTTTCTCTGATTATAGCTATCTGCTACCTGATATCAAGGGTTTAGGTCTGTTTGTTCTGAAGAAGAAATGGTGGATTTGAATATGAGATTTTACCTGTTCCCACTGTTTTTCATTAAAGCTTTGACTGAACTCTTGCTATTATCAACAGAAACTGTCTTTGGGATCGCTCCAGCTGTTTTTTATGAAAAATGTTTTGTGTTTCCAGGCCAAAATATGACATGAGTCATGCTAAGAAGTCTAAATTGCCATCATTTTAATAAGATTTCAAGGCATTCATCACTTCACCAAAACTAGTAAATAACATAAGAAACATTCATGGTTTTTCTCCAAAATTTCATAAAACTGCAATGATTCCTTCCAGTGATTTCCTAATGAAAACACCTCAGAGTTTATGTATTTGTGCTCAAATCCCAATTTCAATATTTCTGATGCTGTAACTACTGTCTGCACCAATTTAAATGTAGGAAGGATTTCAGATTTTATTGTGACAGCTTGGAGCTTCCAAGTACAGTCTCCCAAGAAAAGTGAAGCACTCCAGGGTCTCTATAAAGCTGATATCTTAGTTGCCTTCCTCTCTCCACAGAAGCAGTTGCAGAGAACACACATTACTGAATGTCCAGACACGAGATTAGTTTCTGACATATGCGCCAAGTTTTCATCTTGCCTGTCTCTGAATCTCACCAATTGTTCTGGAGCTGGCTTAGGCAGGTGGTAATTAGTGGGCATTTTACAGCACAAAGAATTGTCTGCAAGTCATATCAAAATACCAGTTAGGCAAAAAATATTCTTAAAGAGAAATATCTGTTAATTTTGATGCTTTGATGTAAACCTGTCCATATCTGCAAGGGTTATCATGTGATTGTGATGTCTTGTATTCTAAAATACAGCAAACTGAAACATAAAGCATTTGAAGGTTCTTTTGATTTTAAATTTCTGGTAACATTTTAAGAGAAGAGAAGAAAACAATATCCTTTAAATCTCTATTAATCAGAATTATGATGGACTTTTAATGTATGCCCCTTTTTGCTCAAAAGCCTTTGTTAGTATAGGTAGGTTCTAAAACCTACCTAAAAGTCTACCATTTTTGTATCCTCCTGGCAGGAAAAGGACAACCTGACAGTCTGAGTGTACCAAAAGGCTCAGCATAGGGGAAATACCATTGTCCAGAAGTTACTAACCATGAGGTGGGCATGAAGATATGTAGTACTGCACATCAGTAGAGATTATGTAGTTTATAAATACTGCCACTAGTAGGACTGGATTGGATCTAGCTCTTGATGAACAAAAAAAAGATTAGAAAAGAAAGCAAAATTCTAGATTTGAAAGAGTTTTTAAACTATTCATATCATCATGCCAGCCCATAAATTCATGGGACACCTTCATCTAAAATACTTGTTTCAGTTCTGGTAGTCCTCAAGAAAAAACATGCCAAACCATTCCAGGCATTTGCAATGGAGGTAGTGAAAATGATTTAAAAGGCTGGAGGAAATTCTGTGGAACCAAACTGGACTTTTCAAATGTGAGCTGCACAATGAAGGACTTTGTAAGGATGCATAGAAGAACAGGTCACAAGGAGAGGAGGCAAACTACATTCAACCTTCATCAAATGGATTATGACAAGGTATTAAATGTCAGAAAAGTGATAAGAAATACAAAACCCAGTCTAACTGTGTGTTTGTAGAATTGTGCTGTTGATGAAAAGTATCTGTTCTTTATATGGCCTGAGACAGAGTGTTCACAGTGTATAGGCAATAGAGCAGAAGGGATGTGGGAAGGAGGAGCAAAGTCCCAGTGCATCCCTTTGCTCTCATTTTCCTCCTAAATGTAACTTCAAATATTTTATTGAATAGTTGTTATGAAATCATAGTAAATACTGTGTTTGCCTGTTTTGACAAATGTGTGCATGCATGTACATGCAATTCACTGTAAACTCTGGCGTGTCTTGTCCCCATACCAGCTGCTGCAGCACTGCAAGTGCCCCTTCTGGCAGGGTATCTCTACCTGCCCATTTGAGAGGTCATGTCTGATGCAAACTTCTTTCAGGAGAAAGCTTATTGGATTAAATGAATGAGTAGCAGGGTCTGTGTGATGATCTGATAAAAAGAGGAGTGGAAGTGATGCAAAATGAAAGCCTTTAATCAAGATAAGTATATTTCAAGCAAGTTTGCCCCTGTTCCTGATTGCAGCTAAGCCTGATGAGCTCTCTGAGTGCATGTGTGCCTGTGCACGCAGGCATGTAACATTCACTCTGCATCAAGCAAATTGCCTTGGCAGCCTCCTGACAGCCGTGGTCCTTGTGCCTCTGAGGCTAGGTAAGAAGCCTGTTCTGTGCAATAGCATCAAGGGTAGACTTTCATTAATTTCTACTAAAAATATCAATGGCTGCCTACAGGTAGTGGTTGTATCCGGTCACACATGAGTTTGTTTTTCAGCTGTTTCTTCCTGGAGTGGATACTGGCTGGATTCTAAAACTATATATGTTTTATATTATCTAAATTTCTGTGTATGGGTCTCTGAACTCTAACTTACTGTTTTCTAAAGTGTATTTATTTCTTTCTTTCATATTATCAGAAAGGTTCTGTACAAAAGATGATAAAGACAATTTTTTAAAGACAATTCAAAATATAACTTTTATTTTCTAACTTCTACATTTCCATGTTCAGCCTCCACATCTGTCAGTGTATGAATAACATAAAAGCAGTGTAGTATTAACAGTCGTGGGCAGGAATGCAAAAGCAGAACTAGTAGAAAAGGCCAGCTACTTGCTTACCAACCCAGAACCCTGAAAAAGTCTTAGTTTTCCTGGGTCTGAGAGATGTATTTCTTAAAAAATGGATGACCCCTTAAATATTTCTTGATAATCAACTTCACCCAGCACTGAGGTCTATAAAATGTTTGCTCCCATCACACTTCTGCTTCCCCATGTCTGTTTGTAAAAACCATATCTGGAGAAGAGAGAAATTAAGCCATTAGTGCCTCTCTCTCCTCTTTCCTATCTCTTCCTGACCTCCCAATCCCTTCTGCTTTTCCCTGTGGCAAGACCAATGGACTGAGAAGCATCCACTGGTTTGGTATCTGCCCTGGTGCCTCCCAGTGTCACAGAGCAGCATGGAGCCACGGGGTGAGGTGTGCTCTGGCTGTGGGGAGCTGCAGTCGCCTGGCTCCTTGTCCTCCCTCTCACACTCCTGGATGCTCACAGGCAGCTTGTTTCCCTGCCTATGGTCCCCAGAGCCAGGCAGGGAACTCTCCTTAGTTGGCAATGACAAAGCAGTGCCTGCGAGGTAGTATCTTTTTTGAAAAGTTAATTAACATCTTCATATATAGAGTATTTTAAGCTACTCTATCTGCCAAGTGACTCTCAAAGCAGCTTAACCTTCAGTACTTCTGGGGATTGAGGATTTCAATTTAAAGGTTCCCTAATACCATTTTCTGCCTATTTTCTGTCACAGAGCTCTACTATCCCACAGGTACAGAGTCATTGTTTTGACAATACTGAACACAAAGGAAAAAAGGAAGATTACTCTTTATTGATTTTTTTTTTTTTTTTTTTTTGAGGGATTTTAGTCTGGAAGAGAAAATGAAATGGAAATCTTCCTTTTGCCATTTGGTAGAATGCTTCCATGGCAAAGAATAAAGATGTTATCAGGCTTCTGCAAAGCATATGTGTGTGATCAGGGAGCAGAGATGTTGAGAGGAAAATATTATTAATAGACATAACATGGGAAAAACTCAAATTACAGTTCCTCATTTAAACATAGAGAAATAAATTAGAGGAGACTGATGAATATCTTACCCAAAATTGAGAATCTGATCAGACCAAATCTGTCTGAATCCACAGTTCAAGCAAAAGAAAATTACATGCTGGGAAGTCAAACAGCAGAGAACATATCTGCCTGAGTTTGCACTATTTTTAAGCAGAAGAATCCTCTACAGGTTCGTTCTCTATGGACATTTCATATGGCATGTTGTCCAGCTGGGAAGAAATGTGAAGAGTGTTTTTGGAAGAGCAGAGCATCTGCCGTGTCTCAGAGCAGGGGCGGAGGAGTCTCGGTAGGGAGGGGCAGCGTGCCCCTTCTCCGCTTGCCCTGTGACACCGAGCCAAACCCGGCTGGGGCTGAGCTCCCCTTGTGCCCCAGCAGGAAGCCTGCCTGGCAGCCATCCCTGCCTCTCCTGTGCAGCAGAATCAATTTGATGCAGGGCCTGAACACTCAGGTTTAGATTATGAACATTAGGGATCCTCTTTCTGCATGATGCTAGATCCGGAATGGAAGATGATGGGAAGGAGTGAAAGGCAGTGTATTCCACAGCTTATTGCACTTCTCCTTTGGGTGACATTCTTGTTAACCCACTTAAGTGTCACTCCATCTTTCACTCTGCTTCCTAAAGGCACCTACCAAACGCATTTATTTCTTTATTAAATCAACAAAGAATTGTGAAAGCTGTAGTCTGGGGGATTTTTGTTCCTTAATGACAGGCATTAGTTCATAAGAATCAAAGTGCTACAGACAGGAAGAGTTCATGTATATCAAATCTGCAGCTTTTTTTGAGCCAAAGACCTGTAAATTGTCTCATAAGCTTTTTACCACAGAGATATAGTGTGTAGTGAAAAATTATCTTTCTTTTCACTAGGCCAGGCTTTCACCCTGTCTAAAGTGGCACTTGGTTACATATATGTACCATGCAGAGGTGATTTCAGCTGTTCTTATGGGCCTCAAGCCTCTTCATGGGGTGGTATTTTGTTTTTCTCTGACATAATATATTTGAGAACCCTGTCTTGGGTAGCTACCTGCTGATGGGACAGGTCAAGTCTCTATGACAGCTGCTAGGGGACAGAGCTGGAGGTGGTGGGAAACATTACCCTTTCTCTGACTCAGACACCACATCTGTGTATCCTTTCTGGAATTTCAGTTCCAATCATCTGCTGACACACTGTGCTTCTCTCTCTGAAACGTCATCTTGTTTTGTCCTCAAAATGATACCTCACTCCCTTTGTGTTTCGTCCACTGGCTGTTAATTAAATAGTTAATTATGATGACTCTTGGCAGCACTCAGTGCCCTGCTGGGCTGAATGTCCCCATGTCACAGAGCTGAGGTGTTAGTTACTAGCTCTTTCTGGGCTTTTACACCTATCCTTAAGAATCCATTCAAGAAACCATATTTTTTTTTCACAATTATTACTACATGGAGCACAGAATTTTTTACCTGAGTACAACTCATGGAGAAACCTGTGTGTTAACAGGCCATTGACAAAAATGCTTTTTTTTCCTGTGGTTCCTGTCCCTATGCTTGGAATCAGATTTTTTCAGATAATGTTTGGGAAAAGTACTCTAGTCTGATGAAAGGCCAAAATTCCTACATGGAGTTTTCTGCATCAGATTAATGTTGCCATGCTAGAACAGGGCAATATATTCAGACCATTGTTTAAGGTAAATGGGATACCATCACCTGGAACACAAACTAAAACATTGGATTTGTCTAGTTAAGTACTTATTTTGTGGTTTATTACATCCTTAAAAGGAGATGCTGAACTTCCATGAATCCAGCTGACTATGGCACGAATTACAGATACTCAGTATTACACAAGACTGAGCTTCATCTCCGGCAGGTACATACTGTGGTTCTGTCTTCACACTGCTGGTTGCTGCTCTTTCGGAGTGCCAAAGCACCCAATGAGCTAGAAGTACAGCAAGCAACAAGCACTTGACTAATCTGTGATGTGGAAGAGGTTGGTAACATAGAATAGACTTTTCTGACAGGTCCAGCCTCTGTTGCCAGCAGTACCCTGCTGTAGCTGTGCAGTAACAATCTCTCTTTGTGTCTGCTGACATGAGGGGCAGATGATAAGGTTCATTTGTGCAGCCCTCCAGCAGTAGGAGCAGGGGCTGTCTCTCCTCTTCCATGCTCCTATGCCAGCAGCCTGGGCTTGCTCCATTGCTGGTAACAAACTGTTTGCATCATTCTTCTGCATGTTTTAGTGTGAATTGTGATTGACAGTGCTTATGGCTGGATGCAATGTAGCAGGGCTAAAACAGCACAAGCACAATTTTGAACCTGACTGTGACAAAAGACAGAGTGTTTCCTTGCAATGGTTTGTCGAGTTGTGTAAAATGATCAGGTCAATTATTTGAACTGTTTGTTTTCTGGCCAGACAGTGGCTCCATTTTGGCATGCCCAAGGGAGAGTAGTACCTGAAGATAATTGGGAGCTCCCAATAATACTTGTAAGAATTCAAACCAGGTAATTATAACAGTGCATTGAGTTGTTTTTACATCACAGGAAATTCTCAGGGGACTGGGAAAGGCTTGGACCTGGCCAAAAACCCAGGAAGAAAACAAGTCTGTGAGGATGTGTCCTAAACCCATGCTCACTCTAAAATGAAGGTCTTGTCTAAAGACCTTGTCTGTGCAAGGTTGAAGAAAACAAGGTGGAAATCCTAGAGCTGAATACACATTTTGAGAAAATATTTTGTCAGTCTTCAAACAGAAGTAGGTGATTTCATTCTTTACTTTCCCATAATATTAATCTACTGCTAATAGAGATTTTCAGAGAAGGTGGCAACCTGTGATTTTGTATGCAAGGAGAGGTGAAGCATAGGTAGAAATAGTCCAGTTTCTTGTTGCCTGTCATTCTTGTACAAGGTCAAGGGTATTTCAGAGTGAGAAGTTTTCCTCTAACAACCAGCACAGGTCACTGTGGAAGCTAATCATCACTTCTGAAGAGATGTTTTCCAGTGACAAGCGTGAACTAGACCCTCTCTGACATTTAGTAAAACAGTGAGAACTGCTCCTGACCTCTGAAACTCCTAACCAGTTTGTGGTTGAAAGTCAACAAAATATACTGTAGTCACTAAAATCAACAGATTATTCAACACTAAGATGTTCTCCTGAGCCTGCAATATTTTGAAAATCTAGAAGTGTTTCTTAGGTAATTACAGTCATGTTTCATTTAAGTAACTAGCATAACCGGCCCCTTAAAATATATATGTACACAGTTACTTTGTGAGGCTGAGAATATTATACTAGAGCCTAGCGTTCGTTGATATAAGTAAAATATAATTTTTGAGACTTAGTCTTAAAAATAACTGCATGAAATATATTTTACAATATTAAAAGCAGATGAGGTGCTTTCCAGAGTAAACCAAAGTTTTTTCCAGGGAATTGATGAGATCACATGTTATAGTGTATTAATAATGTGATGTGCAGATGAAGGTGATAACTTGGAGTGGCTACCTAGAACAGAGGCTAGACAAGGTTAAGAGAATAAAAGCAGGTATTTACTAAAGGCCTTCAGTAGGTACACCTTGGGCAGTCAAAAGCCTCCGAGAGGGGCTACACCAAAGATGGATGATGGTCATGAGTTTTTCAGACAGTTGTAAGTTTGGTCCATTTACATATCAGGGGTTAATCCTCCAATTACAGATTCAGGTAATGAAATCATATACCTCCAGTTTGTTCCCCCCTCCAACCCCCTTTTGTTTATACTTTTTGGGGCCTGAGGCAGTAGGGTGTTCTAGAGTTTCAGGCCTAGGGGAATTGTTTTGTCTGACCAAAATGTGAAGACAGTAGCAAACACTCTATATGGAGTTTAGAAATATACACTAAAATGGTACAGGATTTGAAAAACATGAAAACTAAATGCTAAGGCATCAAAGGTTACAGTATAAATAATCTCCCAAATCATCTATAGACCTTGATAAATTAGCTGAAGGAAACACCTACTCCATTTGCAGTTCTTATGGTACACAGAGACCCTTTCTTGATATTTTATTAGAGACATTCTTAGTGTGTCATGCAGACATGTACATCTAAAGCACTGTTTCTCATGGTCTTCCAATAGTGCAATGCAGTGGATTGAAGGTACAGGAGGAGCAAAGATATCTCTGCATCAGAGCTCCCTAGCATTCAACAGCAAATAGTGTGGTCTTGTGAGACTGGATAATTCCCCATCAAGATTGCAGCTCAGTTAATGTAAATTCAGGTAGTCAGTTGTTTTGCTGATTGATTTTATTTAAAGCCTTTGCTGTAAGCAACATCTCTCCTGCATGGGGCAGACCCTTCCAGAGACTATGACTGGCTGCTGTGGTTAGATCCAGTGAAGAGTGTGGCAGTGCTTTGCAGATGAGTTGGGTTCCTCATACACATGCATATGCTAAGTGCTTTCTTTGAGCAACGTTTGTATTGTAAGTGTGCACAGCAGTCCTGTCATGACACATTTTTCCCTTTGCAAATGGAGCACCTTGGGGTCTTCCTATGAGACAGCAAATCTGTGTTAAAGCATCTTTCTGAACCTTACCAAAGCTTGCGTGGCCTTCTCGGCACGGAGTTCCTACCAGTCAGGAGCAGTTGAGGACTCTCAGCTGAAAGTAATTTTAGCAAGCAAAAGTTGTGCATCCAGGATGTGTAGAAGCTTTATTTCTATTATCAAATGACAGCCATTTCTCTTCTCCTTACAGGGCAAGTTTAGAAGTGAGGTTCCTCCTGTGAAAGCATCCTCAGGGGTCTCCGGCAGGGCCTGGGAAGTTCTCAGGCTGCTGATGGGCTCCTACAGGGTTTTGGGCACTCCAGGCTAAGCTCAGCAGGAGTACGAGGAAGAAGAGCATCACTGGCTGAAATCAGAGGTGCAGTGTCTGCTTACAGCCTGGCTCCACCTGGCCCACCAGCCAGAAGCCCCAGAGAGCAGCTGTGCTTGCCCAGAGCACTCTGAAAAGTGGCTACTTCTGCTGTAGTTTTAACAATAGGATTTTTATCATCATAAGTGTTTATTCCACACTGTATATTATGGAGAAAAAATAATTGCATTTGTGCTAAAGGATGTAAAGGGTTAAAAGGACGAGCCCTCTGCAGAGTGCTATTTCTTCTGCTTCATCTCTGCCTCCCCCTGCCTGGAGCATGGAAGAACACTAAAAAGTATGTGTGTCTCCTGGGGGAAGCACAGGGATGCAGTAGCCATCCTGAAATCCCACACATTTCTCTGTGTGGGTGTTGAGAGCCCTGCATGGCTCTGGGAGGTCTCCGTGCTGCTGCCTGCAGCAGGCAGAGTGGCAGCAAGGAGAAGGTCAGCTCCTCATCCAGCTGTGACAGGCTCCAAAAGTTTTCCATCCTGCCAGGACAGGAACGTGAGTGACAGCTGCATTTTTCTTTCATTCAGAGCCTGATAGTCCCGCATTTTAATTTCATGAAGTCATGGGATATTTCGTGCTTTCTTTTTGTGAGTGTCAAAGTTCCATTGTGCATTACAGTGAGTAAATAAAATGCTTAAGTAAGGGATATGCATTTCACATCTTTCACCACTTCAGATACTTTCAATGGGAAAAAAAGACGTGAGGCAAAGAACCCTAAACATCTCACTCCCTCTACACAAAAATTACTCTAGATGAAACAGTTAGAGAACAACATAATAGTTTAGTGTTTTAATCTCAATTTATTGATACTTTTCATCAGAAATCAGAGATCCCCCAAAATTTTCTTAACTATGAAGTGTTTTGAAAGCTTAAGTATTAACAATGTTTTGAATATATTACCTGTGCCACTGTTCATTATTTTGGATTTGCTATCAAGCTGCATGCATCCTCACCCTCAACAGACTTTTCTGATGTGAAAGCATTGCTATAAGAAATATTCAAATCAGTAAAGCACTCAAGTATTGCAACACAGTTTAAAGTCACCACCATAAACACCAATCCCAATATGGAAACTCATAGCTTTCAGCCTTCTCCACAGTATGTGCTGAAGAATAATTTTTTTTCTGGTCTGTTTAATCTTTAAAAATGCCTAGATGGATATTTTAATAGAAAATGAGCACTTCTGAATTGACTGTCCCCTAACCAAGTTTACTTTTTCCTATTTACAGAATAGATACTCAGAGTCTAAAATAGACACTGTGCTAAGCTAGAGAAACCAAAACCATATGCATGCATTTGTATTTTTCTCTTCCATTTCTGAAGGCAAAGAGCAAGCAGTTCCAGATCCTTAGCTGTCCTGCAATTATTTGAGCAGAAAGGGCTAAGCCAAAATATTACAAGTCTGGGAGAAAAATCTCTGTATACAGGAGTAAAATTTGTTTTCTTCACAATGAAGAGAAAGCAAAACTCTGACCAATGCCAACAGATCGGCTCTGTCAGATAGCCCTGACCCCTGCTTGTGCTGGTGGAGAGCCCTCTCATTGACCAACATGAGGCTGAACATTGTCTTTGCAATAAAGATACAACATGAGAGAGAAGACACAACACAGGGAGTGGGAGTGGGGGTGCAAAATGAAGATCTTTGGGATGTAGTTCAGCTAACATCATATTCCTCTGGATGTGTGAGGTGTCCATGGTATGGTGCAGATGTCCAGGATGATGTAGACACCCATGTCCTGCTAGTGGCCAGAGACCTTATTTTGGGGCTTGGTAGACACCGTGATGATCCAAGTGATGTGAAAAATTCCACCAGGATATTGTGTTGGTGAGACATTCACAGAGACCTAACGGGAGGAACTTGCCACCCCGAGCTGTAAAGCCGTGCCACAGATTCTCCACATTTCAACATGGCTGTTGGCCTGGTGGATCACGGATCACTTTGCTCATTATTCCTGGTGGCACGTGGAGGTACCTCATGGGTGGGATGTAGCAGACTATTTGCCAAGTGCATGCAGCATGCAAGACTTATTGGAATATGTATCTTGTTTGTCTGGAACACAGAATGTGAAAAAGCCTATAAAACCCCTCACAGGTTGGTTGTTATCAATAATGTCCTCTACTCCCAGAAATTTTACATTTCATCCTCCTGGGTCATTTGCATTATTCATAAGTCATTAGCTGTGGGAAGAGGAAGTGGGAACCACTTGACACCTCAGGACTAACCAGGAGGTAAAGTGTAAGGTGACCTGAGTACTTACACAGAGCACTGGCCATGACCATGTGGTGAAGATGGTTCATTGATGCCTGGGATTCTTCTGCAGCCCATCTCACAGTCATGGCACCTGAAAGAGTGGAAATCCTTCCCATATGGATTAGGGTTTTTCATTTCCAACTCCCTTGCTGACAAAACAGATAGAAAAATATTCAGATCCTGATCCTGACATGATGTCCCAGTCATGGTAAGGGACATCTCTGGACACAGATTGGCTTGAGCCATTAACTTTTGCACATATTTTAACAGTCCTTTTTCCTTTGAGATTTTTACCTTGTTATCTTTTCTGACTTACCAGTTTTGATAGGAAGTTGTGAAGGAATCATTAAAAGGAGAGTTATCAGAAATTCCCAACATATTTTTTGTACAGGGTCTGTTCAGGCCAGACCCTTCTGAATAGATGGCAAATAGGGAAGGGTTCCTACTGAACCGCCCCACATCCACGCTGACATTTCAGCCCAGGCTTTGTATAAATATACATCCAGTGGGGGCGTCTCTAATGAAATATATTTTTCTCCAAATGAGAAACCTGTCTCAAGAACTGATTTCTACTGCAGCTAGCTGAAAGCCTATTAAATAGTGCAATAATAGTCTTTAAGTTACACTATGTATTGAGGCAGATCTGCTAATAAGTTGGATTTTGTGTGGACTAAAACATCCCTTTTTAGTGGGTTGTTCTGTGCTTGTGTCCCTTGCCTGTCTCAAGCGGCAAGGTCTGGGGGCTGTTCTGAGAGCTTCATTAAAAAATGCTTTATGAAAGCCCTCTGATCTCAGCAGCAGGCAGGAGAGACCATGGCTGTATAACCTTGCCATTTGTGCAGAGCAGGGGGTAAGCACCTCTCCCTAATGTCCCCTTCTTTTAATGTTTTAAATAGCTCTCCTTGACACATGGCAATGAAAATGGCTTACTGACATGTTTCTCTTAGCCCTGTGGCTATAAAGTCTGTTCTCTAAAGAAAAATAGATGTGCAGACCATTTGGCTTAAACCCCCTTAAGCAAGTGAATAAAATTAATCAGCTGTCTTTTAACTCTGATTCATTTTTCCTTTAATTCAATTTACAAAAATGTGCAGGCAGAGTCTGAGCCTGTGGGTATATTAACATTAATAAAACACAATTAAGCAAATGTTATTATGTTGCCAGCAACAAAAGGAATGTCCCTGAGTATACAGCTTCCCCTTGCTGGGATAAATATGCAGATACAAGAAACGGGTCTGCAACCCATTGCTTAAGGTGTAGTAAAACCCCAAAACACCCACTTTGGTTAGTACAAAGACTGAGTTAGCACACCAAGGCATAGCTTCCTGAAGAGGGGAAATGAGAGAGACAGGTAGGAAAGTTTTGCCTTCTGTAGTCAAATTTAAAGGTTTGGACTTGATTGATAAGTGTGATAATACAGAGCATTTGACTGAGACCTTTGAGAATGATCACATTTTCTCATTTCTTCTCGAGTGTGCCACAGTCAAAACTCCATTCCAGGCAAGAAGAACAGAGGAATAAAAACTAATGAGCTAAAAAATCAGGCACATTAATAAGTAAAAAGAAAACCAGACTTTTTTGGTGAAAATTGACTACCTAATGTGACCAAAATATAAAAATACATTTATATGTGTATACACTCATGTATTTGGTATGATTTGGAAGAACGCCTAATAAATTCATAAATATATATACAAACACAAACACTCATATATATATATGAAAGTTAATTTCTTCATGCTAAGGCAGACTTTGCAGCTGCACAGTAGGTATGCACATGCTGTGTAGGATCTAGAAGAGCCCTGATTTACCAAACTCAACAGTGAAGTCCATTCATGATTATTCCAACAGCAAGACTTTACAGAGGGACACCCTGTGATGGTTCTGGCTTCTTTTTCTCTCTTCCGAGGTCAGGATTATTACACAGGAAATGTAGATGTCACATTTGGACTTGGACGTTTATTATTTCTTATCTATTTATGGACTCACAAGCCGTGAGCTCTAACTAGCAAGACAGAAAATGAAGGTAAAATGGAGTACTTCTCTATCTCTACCAGGTCTTTTCAAGGACAGTCTGTCCAATTATGAAATGACACCCAAATTGTTTTTATTTTAAACCAAATAACTAACTATTTGAAGTCTGCAATGCGGTCTCCATCAACCAATTACAGAAAACCACCCAAACCCATGAAGAAGAAGGAAGAAGAAAGTGAAGAAGGACTTACACAACACCCCAAATCCTCCATCTTAACTCACATGTATTACTACACACTAAAATCCCAAAATCCAAGTTTCCAGAATTCCAACAACACCTCTCTTCAAAGCACTGAATTAATTGTTGTCAGGTGACTGTTAAAAATAACAAAATGTAAACCTCTGGTCAACAACATTAAAGTGGTTTCTTTGACATTTTGTTCTGAATTCGAAAATGTATGTTCTAAAGACTGGGGCTGAAAGCTTGTGTTGAGCAGTGAACCTTTCTCCAGTGTTTTAACGCCAGGTACTGAGGTTCTCTATTATTTATTCCTTTCTTGGACTCTTTTCCTTGTTATTTCCAGCCCTGCCAAGTTAGGATAAAGGTTTATGCTAATCCACTGGAAGACTCTGAGTCCTCTTATTGTTTCATCAAGAAAAAAGTGATTCCTTGTTCCTGAGGAGGGACTAGGGACTTTGTTTTGCCAGGATGTAATCTCTAAAGACATTGAATTTTAATTCTTTAATGAGCTAGTCTTTTGGAGAAACCAAAATCTGTGTATGGGTGCTCCTGCCTGCAGCCATCACTGCCAAGGGCAGCTGAGGGCTGCCACGGTGTTCTGGTGCTTTGTTGGACTGAGGCAGGAAGGACCCTTCCCATTGGGACCCCAGGGCTCCCTCTGCAAAGAAGCAGTGCCTGTTATCCAGAGGATAAACTGACTGGATGCAAATCTGGCCACAATGCTGTGGGTCTGGGCACATTCCATGCCTGACCAGGTGGGACTGCAGGGCTGGAGGCAAAAGCCCAGGCAGGGTCTTGTTGCCTCCAGCCCCACATTTGTCCTTTGCTGGGGAGAAACGGGATCTCACACAAGGGGAGGGTCCACTCTGGGTGGGCAACTCCAGGCTTTGCTAGCTCCTGTTTCTCTGCTGGTGCAGTTCTCTGTAAAAAGGCCAGAGGTGAGGATTGATCAGTGACAAGAACAGGATCAGTGGCAAGAACAGGATCAGCAACAGGATCACACAAGGGGAGGGTCCACTCTGGGTGGGCAACTCCAGGCTTTGCTAGCTCCTGTTTCTCTGTTGGTGCAGTTTTCTGTAAAAAGGCCAGAGGTGAGGATAGATCAGTGACAAGAACAGGATCAGCAACAAAAGGGATGTGAACCCATAGGAGGAAAGAGGAAGACGAAGAGGAAGACGAAGAGGGAGAGGAAGAGGGAGAGGAAGAGGGAGAGGAAGAGGAAAGAGGAAGACAGAGAGAAAGAGGAAGAGGAAAGAGGAAGACAGAGAGAAAGAGAAAGAGAAAGAGAAAGAGAAAGAGAAAGAGAAAGAGAAAGAGAAAGAGAAAGAGAAAGAGAA
>VZUI01062836.1:0-22393 GCA_013401135.1 Cettia cetti | reverse complement strand
AAGTGCCCAAAGTATGTATTCTATCACCATCTTCATGAGCTGTTGAAACCAGGTGGGGCAGTGTTTCCCTTATCTTCGGCAAATGGCTCATCAATGCCTTGCTGCATGACTCATAGATAACTCCCCGGGGGAGCTATCTCTGTTTAATGGGCCATCAAGGACCCATTACATGACTCATAGAATAGATATCAGCCTATTGTGAGATGCTGCACCCAGGGGGAGGAGCCAAGCATTCCCACATGGATATAATCCGGGGTTTGGGACAGCACTGGAGGCCTTTTCCCCACTGGATTCCCAGAGGACAAGAGCTACCAGAGCTTCTCTACAGGATCACTGCTTCGACAAGCTCATCTCATCTGGACTGCTACTACCACCACCCTAACAGGGTGTCAGGTTGTATTCTGACTCTGTCAGTGGTATTTTGAACTATTGAATTTATTTTATTTTACTTCATTTTACTTCTTTTCTTCTTTCTCTTATTAAATTGTACTTCTGACTTGGAGTCTCTCACTGGTTTTGCTTTCAAACAGCACATCCTGTCACTTGTTGCCTGAGAGAAGAGACCAACTCCCGCCTGGCTGCATCCTCCTTTCAGGGAGCTGTAGAGAGTGGTAAGGTTTCCCCTGAGCCTCCTCCAGGCTAAATAACCACAACTCCCTCAGCCACTCCTTATAAGGCTTGAGTTCCAGACCCTTCACCAGCCTTGTTGCCCTTCTCTGGACATGCTCCAGAATCTCAACATCCTTCCTAAATCAGGGGACCCAGAACTGGACACAACACTCAAGGTGTGGCACAACCAGTGGACCAAGCAGCACAGGGGAAGAATCACGTCCCTAGTTCTGCTGGCCACACTATTTGTATTTTAATACGCTCTGTTCAAATCTGTCATAATCACAACCCTTTGTGCCCCACACACAAGAAGGGTTGTAGTGGATTAACCCCAAACAGGAACTCAGTCCCACACAGCCGCCTGGCTGTTCTGGTTGGAGGGGGAGGAGAATCAGGAAAAGTTTAGACCCTGCATACTGGATCCTGGTGTGACCAATTGCCTGGATGCCCCACCTGCTCTGCTTTTGGTCCTCCTTCAGATAGAAAACAGCTGCAGCGCATTTTTCACCTTAAGTCTACAAGGTCAGACCCCCCCCTGAGCAAGACAAATCCTGTTAACAAGGAAACTGTAGTTTGCCAGGGCTCTGCAGGCAGAATTCCTCCAACAGCTAAAGCAGCATTACTGCCGGCTTCTTGGAAATGGTGACAACTGGCACTTCCTCATTCACTGCTTTCTCCACACCCTCCTTCATTGCACAAGTATGAGAAAATCCCTGTCCTGTGCCTGAAGAGGTCAGCCAGCCCCACTCATCATCTGTGTTCAGCACACAGTACACCACATGAAACACCTACTGCCAGCAACATGAGAACACCTGGGAAACCCACTGTGCTGCCTCCAGGCACCACTGGCCCAAGCTCTTCCCTCTGAACATCCAGGAACCCAAGGAACTAAAGACATGCATTCATTAGTGGCCTGTCACAGAGAAATGATCGAAGTTACTGCAGGACAGTGTGCAGTGGCCAGCAAAAGAATTGTTCTTAGTGCAAAGTAGAGATGTTTACAGAAAGCAGCAGCTTGAGCAATTTCTCATCCAACTCTCAACAGTTTCAGCTTAACAGAAAAAGATGTCAGATCTCACAGGAGGAAACTTATACAAAGTTAACATTATCTTATACAAAGAAAACCCACAAGCCTGTAAACCCATCAACATCTGCTCTCTACATCAACTAAGAGCTCTTCACAGCCCCGTGCCCCCATCACCTGTATCCCACACTGAGGGACTCCTGGCTACCCCATCCTGCTGCCCATGTTCAGTACTGACAGACAGTCTCTAACTCCCCAGACTGGCTGAACATGTCCAGTGTGCCCTGGACACCTGATGCTCCTTCTTGCTAGAAGCAACCAGCCTACTGGCAAGTCCTAAATAAAACTAGACACCAGCTTGTCATTTCAGTCAGGCAATGACCTGGTACTTCAGCAAGAAACAAAATCTTCAGCTGCCTTCCACGACATCACAGCATTTCCATCTGCACACTTCAAACAGCTGCAGTTAAACCCCTCTTCCACAAAAAGAGAAATCAAAAAATACCTTAATGACTGCAGCACATCTTACCTTGTCCAAAGTACAGCATTTCTGCCTTGTCCCACTGCATCACACTAGCTCTTTATACTCTTCCAATAGTCACACCCAGACACCCGCCCTCTCCCACTTTCTCTTTGCATGCTGATGTCTCAATAAAAGAGCAAAAGAGCCTTTCACCCCCAGCACAGCATGAGCTCTAACAAGTTTTCAGCCAAGGACCCAACACCAAAGTGTTCTAACCCCCAGCAGAAAGCACAGCTCTGCACTTGTGTGGACCTGCCAGATTACACACCCGAGCCTACCTCACTGCCACCAACCACAACATCAGCAAACAGCTGGAGCCAGTAGGTGTGTTGAGACAAATTTGAAAGAAGCAGTATAAACAAGGTTAACAAAGGAGTAAAGAAAAGACATATCAAGATTAAAAACCACCAGGAAGTATGTGGTGAGCAAGCAAGCTCACATCCCAGTAGAGGGGAGCAAGAGAGGATCCCCAGTGGGGCGGAGAAGGGGCAAAGGGGCCTTTCCAACGCACAGAATAGCAGGACAGATTAATACTCTCTGCTCTTCCAGAAAAGCAACAAAACATATTCACCACCAGAAAGATTACGAAGGTTTTGGGACCAGTCATTCCCTCATTGCTGGGAACAATCCTTAACACACTTTAGAACAACATCCAGTGTCTCTGTGCTTGCAGCAAGTGACCACTAACAGCCAGACTGCCTGCTCTGGATTCCTCAGGGTGGTGGGGACTCACGGCAGCAAGGACTCAGTCACTCACCCACAGGCCCCTATTCTGCCAGGACACACAACAACACTTCTTTTTCCACAGCAGCCCACACTCCTGTAGGCACAACAGAGAGCCAAGTCCCAGCAGCCGCTGCAAGGCTAACCTGTCAATGCCCTAGATTTGTCCCAGGGAGACGGGGACCACTCGGTCTCTCCTGAGCAGCACCGCCCGCTCTGTCAAACATCGGGGCCGCTGCTGTTCCTGGAGTAGGAACAGCAGCTACTTCAGGCAGAAAAGTAAGTTCCCGTCAGAACCCTGGACCTCACTCTTGTGTTCCCAGCAACGCTCCAAAGCTCGCTGTGCTACCCAGGGGTAGCAGGTTTAATATTCATTAAACCTTTTCTAAAGGATCGACTTTTTTGCTTCTCATGGTTATTTGGGCAGCGAGCATCCGCGCTGTGGTTGTGCTGGGATCAGCAGGGAACGGGAACTGCTCCGAGGGTCGGGGATCAGCACCAGCGAGCCCGCTCACCCCGCACAGCTCCGCCCGAGGCGTTTGGGGCGGCCGCGGCCCAGAGCCGCGCTGGACCCGGCCATGCGCGTGTGCAGCCGCTCCCTGCGGGCATGACCCGCCCGCCGCAGCTCCTGGGCCGCGGCCCCCGTTTCCTCGCGGACGGCCCTCACCAGACGCGGATGAGCTCGGGGGCGCAGGCCGGCAGGTCCAGCAGCATCCTCCCGGTGATCCCGCTCTCTGTGGGAGCAAGAGAAGCGTCAGCGCCGGCGGCGGGACCGCACGGCCCCGATCCTGGCCCCGGCCCGCCGTACCTCGGAAGCGGCGCAGCAGGCTGGGATCGCCCACGCCGCAGCGGGAGAGGTGCTGGCAGAGCCGCTCCGCGTCCCACAGCAGCGGGTCGCTGCGGTCGCTGCAGGGGTCGCGGGGCCCCTCGCACCGCGCACGCTTGGCGGGAGCGCCCGCCGGGCTCCCCATCCCGCACCGCCACCGCGCAGGCGCCACCGGCCAGAGGGTCCGGCGCGCGGTGACGTCACCGCCCCCCGCGGCCCCTCAGCCTCCTCTCGGAATGGCGGCCGGCCCCGCTGAGGGGTCCGGGAGGAGCCCCAGCCCCGGCAGGAGCTGCCGCCCGCCCGCAGAGACCGCCTCACCTCGCGGGGCGGCAAGGTTTCCTCTGCGTCCCGCCGGTGTGCGTTCGCCGCGGCGACCCGGTGTGCTGGCGGCGGCCCTGTTCTAGGGATTCACGTGGACTACCCAGAACCCTGCGCCGGCACTGCTTGGTTATCCCAAACCCCAGCCATCATCACAAACACCAGCTGCCGCATGCTGCTCCCGAAAGAAGTGCTGCCACAGCACTGCTTCCTTCAAACAATACTGCTGAAGGCGCCCAAATCCAAACTTGTTCAAGATCTCATTCCCAAGACATCAAGGGCCATGGAAACCGTCTCACTACAGCTGCCATGTGCCCCGTTGCTCCCAGCCATGGTAATGGACACCACTGCCGTCCCAGGCAGTGACACATGGGCTGTTTTTTACCTATTTTGTTCTCATGTTCCCAATGTCCATGAAAACGGCTCAGTTGCCCAAGGCCTCTGAGTGCCACAAAGGCCCCACAAGGGGCAGCCCAATGGATGAGATAGTCTCATCAGCACAGTTTCTAGGGGAGCCCACTCACTGCTCCCAGCAACCCACGGACTGAGGGTGTGCCGGGCATTCCTTGGGAAAAGCCTTTCACTCCACTGCCATCACCAGCCCCGACAGGGACATCCCAGAGATCCAGAATCCTGGACACCTTCAATCTTCCTGTGTGACCCAGCAGTTCTATGATGCCCAGCATGTGCTGTGCTCACTGTGATGCTGCATGGGCTCCCACAGCGAAGGTTACACCTCATCCCTCAGCAGTATGCATACATGTGCTGGGTTTACATGGCCAGGTTTGGGAAACAAGGGGCAGCGGTGGCCTCTGTACATCAACACCAGAAACTGTTCCTATGTTGGGCTGAGCTGGCTCAAGTGGCCTCCAAGACAAATCCACTGTGGCACAGCTGGAGCTGGGAGGGAAGAGCCAGAAGATGGGAGGGTCACAGCCCTGCAGGCACCAAGGCCAGGGAAGAAGGAGGGGCAGGAGATGCTCCAGGCACCAGAGCAGAGATTCCCCTGCAGCCCATGGTGCAGGACATGATGAAGCAGATCCACCCTGCAGCCCATGAAGGACCCCACACTGGAGCAATTGGACATGCCCTTGAGGAAGCTCCAGACCATGGAGAGCCCACACAAGAGCAGGCTCCCAGCAAGAACTTCAGCTGTGGAGAGATCCCACGCTGGAGCAGGAGCAGAGCTTGAGGAAGAAGGGGCAGCAGGGACAGAGCATTACAAACTGACCCCATCCTCCTTCCCCATCTCCCTGCAACACTTGCAGAGAGAGGAGGTAGGATAGTCAAGCATGAAGTTGAGCCTAGGCAAAAAGGGCTGAGTAGGGACAAGGTGGTTTTGGTTTTATGTTTCATTATCCTACTCGATTTTAAATTGGAAATCAATTTATCTTCCTCAGATTCTGTCTTTTGCCCATGATGGTAGCTGGTGAGTGATGTCCCTGTCTCTGTCTCAAAGCTGTTTTGTGGTATTTTCTCCCCACTTTGCTGAGGAGAGTAGAGCGTGTCTCTACTCGAGAGGAGGTGAGAGCGTGCCTGAGTGACCTGGCAGCCAGCCACAAGCCAATGCAATGCACATCTGGAGTTGCTGCGTCCTCCTCCCCACTTCCTTCCTGTGTAGAGGGGAGGAAAAAACCCTGCAAAAACCTCCTATCATCTTAATAATAAACAATCCTTTATTTTTTTTCTTGGGGTCACTGTTTCTGAGGGGCAGAGCTCTCATGTTCTACTGTCATGCTACAGTAATTTCCTCTTGTAAGCAAACATCCTGCTTTCTCACTTCTTGGCTTTCATTAGTAAAGAACATGAAATGTTTGCTGTCTAATTTTCATTTGGCTGAGAGTCTCTCTCTCCATCCCCTCTGGGTATCTCAGTGCTGATCCATCAGCACTGAAACAAAACTGGCTGAGTCCCACCCTTTTAGAGGGAACTTTATTCTTGGAAGCAACATGAGGAGGCAAAACCAGGCCAGATCCATTAAGGAATGCAACCATACAAAATAATGTACCACCTTCTCTATTTCCTCTGTTCTACAAAAGCGACACACAAAAAAGGTGCTTGGCCTTTTAAGGAATAATTGATCACCAGTCTATTCATTACCTCTAAGCAGAGTCAAAAACTGCCCTATATGTAGCTCTACCTAAAGAAGCTTTTTGGGAGGAGGAAGGAGTTGAAGGACACACATCCTATCCATAGGCCCAATACATCTGGAGAGCTTATTAAAAAAAAAAAAAAAAAAAAAAAAAAAAAAAAAAAAAAAAAAGAGGGAGCTCATTGCATTTGTGGCCTAAAAAACAGCAAGGGAGGATTATCCTGAAAGAATAGGACATCTGTCTTGGATGCAATCAAAAATGATTTTGTAACATGAGATGAACACATGGCACAGCAAAAGGACAGGGACTACTAGTTTCACTCTTGGATAGCAGGAAGAAAAAGAAAAAAAATACTGCTCTTGGGTGTTGTTCTGAATAGCAAAAATTCCTTCATAATCAAACAAAACACTGAAATAGGGGAAAGGAGGAAAAAGGTATTTTTGAAATTGTTTGTGTGCAATAGAGGTGACCTGAGTGCCTCCCCCCACCTGCTGCTGCACACAAAGTGTGAGCTCTGCTCAAACAACATGTCACGTAAACCCAATGAGACCCCCTGCAATGGTAAACAAAACTCAAGCACATGGCCAAATTCAGGCTGAAGAGGAATTATTGCTGTATAAGGGCTCTTTATTTTTTCACTATACAAGTTTCTGTATAGTGCTTTCCTGATGTTCATGGCTGGGATTGGAAGGGACTTAAAACCTTGTTCCAACTGCCCCTGCCATTGGCAGGAGAGCCCTCCTCTAGACCGGGTTGCTCAAAGACCCATCCAACCTGGTCTGGAACACTTCCAGGGTTGGGGCATCCACCAGTGGATTTACTCTCAGTTGGTGGACTCCCTGAAGCAGTGCTACAAACTTGCTACGAAGGAACCAAAAAGTTCACAGCAAAGTCACTTGTGACTTGGCACCAGTTTATTCCACAACCTCAGCTGCTTGTGCCCCATATTTACATATCAACTAGCTGAAATTTGTGTGACTAAACCCTTGCAGAGCTGTTTTTGTGGCTGGAAACCATGAGGGATGACATCTAAGTGAAGACAGAGAAGGTCCTTGCAGTAAAGATGCTGCAAGCCAAGTTCCTTGTGCCTCAGCTGAGAGGCAGCATTGGATCACAGGAGCACTGCTGTGGTGTTCATGTGCAGGGGAAAGTGAGCTCCCCTTAAACCAAATGTTCCCCATTGCTCAGGTGTACAGCCCTTCAGGATGAGGCACCACATGTGCCCTGTGCCCCATCAGCTCTGCCCCACCTTGTGGCTCAGATGGAGCCAAGGCAGCATAAGCCCAGGCTGCAGGCAGGCTGGGAACCATAAGTGTAACCTGCCTCTGATGCTCCTGTCCTCCAGTGTGACTTCTGGTGATTCAAGGAAGTTAAAAAGTTTTAGGAGTTTGGCATCATGCTCATCTGACACCAGTTTTTCAAGAACTGCTACTTGGAAGATGAGTTATGTGCTTATTGAAACCTTGATTATTGTAATGAAAGCAATCAAACTGAGTAATCTCTGTTTACTCAGCATCTTTGGCCTTAAGACACATTCAGCTTCTTTAATCTGAGATCCCAGCACTGCTTACACATTTACAGTTTCTTTATGGCTTTATATTGTGTTTTCAGTTTCAATTTCTACCACTCCTCAGACATCAACAAAAAACCTTCATGAGTCACAAAACAGCAACACAAGAGTAATTCCTAACAGGAAATTAAAGAGAAAATCAGTTTCGATTCCCTGAGTTGTTTAATTGCAGTCTAACCACAAATTTTTCTCGAGGCCACATCTTAGTACAACATTTGGGATGTGGCAACCCATTATTAACATAGTGCTTATATGTAAAGAGCTAGCAGCTTTTTGGTATTTGCTGAAGGGGTGTTAACAACCTTTTAAAACTCTGACTCTCTAGAAAGCTGAGCTATAATAAACATGGAAACTCTGAATCCACTTCAAGGAGGATTGAGGAAGTGATATTCTCATTTGAAGAATTTGTGAAATCCCTTACCCCCCAGGAGACAGGATGGTTTGCAAGTCCGGAATACAAGAGCCTAATTTCTGAGTTCAGGCTGCCAATGATGCTGTCCCCTCACTGACAAGCTTATCTGCAGAAGAAAGTTTACAAAGATAAAAACCAAAAGCCAGCCAGGTTTTCACAGCTACAACCTTCATCATCCCCTTGCCTAGTAAATAATCCTTGGGTAAGATTAAGGGACAAACAAACAAACAAAGCTGGCGACTACCATGGGCCACCTAGCCAGGACCATGACACTAACTAACATCTGTTAATCAATCACCCTTGTCTTTGTCTGACTTCAACTTGCCAGATGTTAGCTGGGAACACCCCACAGCTGGTACAAACTAGTCCAGAAAATTACTAAAATATTTGGCTAACAACTTTGTGGTACAGGTACTAAGGGAGCCAACCAGGAAAGGTGCCCTCCATGATTTGTTGCTACCAGAGGGGGCCTCTGGTAGGTAAGGGAAGTAGCGATTTGTGACTATCTTGGCCACAGTGACCATAAAGCAATCAAGTTTATAATCTCGGATGACAGGAGGAAAAGTGTCAGCAAAACTTCCACCCTGGCCATGAGGAGAGCAGAGTTCAGGCTGCTCAAGGCATTAAATCAGTAAGGTTCCCAGGGGAAATGCTTTTGAAGGTGCTGGGATCCCTCAGTGCTGGTAATTTTTTAAGCACCATGCCCTAAGAACACAGGAACAGGCAATTCCCACGTACCAGAAGTCAAGAGGCAAGGCAGAAAGCCAACTTGGCCAAGCAGGGATCTTCCTCTGGAGCTAAGGTAAAAAAAAGTATAGTCAGTGTGAGCAAGCTTGATGACATGGGAGTGTTCTGCCAATTGGCAGGGGCGATTTAAAGGACACAGACACCAATGGAAAGAATGGCCTTAATTTACTATGAATATTAAGGTAACACAAAAGTAAAATGATACATTCAATAAAACTACACATTTGGATTTAGCAACAAGCAAAAATTAGCAAGGCAATGCACCTAATAATTGCTTTACAAGAGAAAGGATAGTGATTGAGAAAGATCCATCACCAATTGCCTGAATACCCCACCACCATCCAGAGCCTGCAGGCACTGGGGAGCCTTGTCTTGCAGCGAGGACCTGGAGAACCCTTCCCAGCAATTGGGAAAATCCTACACGGGGCATCCACCCATAGGTGAGGTCTCCAAAATCACCTTGAAAATGAGTCCAGCTTTTATAGGCCCAAATCAGCAAGTCAAAATGACTTGATTATTTTTTAGCACAAAAGCACCTGGATGTGATGGCACATTTCCCAACCAGCCAAGGCCAGGGCTTGGCCAGGGCCCAGGCCTTGGCTGGGAGGGTTTTTCCTTAAAATATCCTACAAATAAGCCTCTATTCATGACAGTTGGGAAAGTTTCTTAAAATGATACATTGCTTGCAGATAACTACACAAGGTTGTGCCAAAGTTTCTAATGCAGTTGTGTTGGTGTTAAACAGCTGGTATAAGCATCTCAGCCATCTATTTTTAGCTAAATAATACTGATGGTGTTAGTGACATAGTACCCAGAATTCATCTTGTAAGTAAGTCAACTCTGGCTGAGGCCTGCTGCTCAGACCTAACCACATCAGGGAGGAACACAGAGAGACAGGCAATCACCAACCACATGAAGTTTAACAAAGAATAGTGCCAGTTCTGCAGCTGCAACTGGACAACCCTGGGTGTCCAGACAGACTGGGGAACTAGAGGCTGGAGAGCAGCACCACAGAAGGACACCTGGGAGTTTGGGCTGAGGGCAAATGGACAGGAGCCAGCAGTGCCCTGGCAGCCCCAAGGGCCAGCCCTGTCTTGGGGGACATCAGGCCCAGCACTGCCAGACAAGCAAGGGGTGACTGTCCTGCTCTGCTCTGCACTGGGGTGGCCTCACCTCGAGTCCTGGGGGCAGTTTGGGGTGCCTCCAGATGTGGTTATAAAGCTATTAAAGAGCACATACAGAGGGCTACAAAGATGGTGAATGGCATAGAGGGGCCATATTAGGTCCCTTGGTTTGTTTGGCCTGGAGGAGAGGTCAGCCCTCATCAGGTCTGCAGCTTCCTCCAGAGGGGCAGCTCTGATCTCTGCTCCCTGTGACAGGACCTGAAGGAACTGAGCTGTGCCAGGGGAGGGTCAAGCTGGATATCAGGGAAATGTTCTTCCCCCAGAGGGTGGTTGGGCACTGCCCAGGCTCCCCAGGGAATGGGCACAGCCCCAAGGCTGCCAGCACTCCAGAAGCACTTGGACAACATTCCCAGGCACAGGGTAGGAATAAAATAAAAAACCAAGCCATTCTATGATGCTATGATTGTTGGGGTCTTGTTCAGGGCAAGGAGTTGGACTTCGATGATCCTTGTGTGTCCCTTCCAACTTAGAATATTCCATGATTCTGTGATTCTACGAACTACAGATTAGTCTTTAAAAAAGTTCTGGCAACAAAGAAGTCATTACAGCAGAATCTACACAAATTGGCTTTTTTTTTTCTCCTAGAGCAGGTGAACAAGTGTTATTTGAAAAGCTGAGTTCATGCCAGCTTTCTGCTTACCTGGAGCAACAAAACCAGCATGACACCAGCTCGTACAGTTCTGGGCCTGTCCAAGGCTGGTTCTGAAACACATCTGGGAGGAAGGCGGCAAGTACCAGCACCTGGAGCTCATGCCAGCAGTGCTCAGAGATAAACTAGGAGGCCACAGCTCAGCTCTTCTGGACTCACACCTCCCTCTGTGGGCACATCACCTGTCACCGCAGAGTTCTGTCCCTTTTGCTTTTTGGTGACTTCATGCAATATATTACTCCCCTTCTCTCAGAATCCACACCTGACTGAAACACAAAACAGTAAAGAAACCTCTGAAGGAAACTTCAGACAAAACACATGAAGTATTATGAATTCAAACAGAAAAAAAAATCCCAAAGAAATTTGAGGGAGCATAAAAATGATGAAGGTCTTTGATATCACAGAAAATGCAGACAGAAGGCATTGCTATGAATTAGCACAACAAAACAATAGGAAATACAGCAACACAGGTTAAAATAATTTTCAGTTGTTTATTATAAAACATAGATTTACATAGGAAGGCACTTCGAAACCGTTACAAAATTTCCATGTAAGCTATTGTTTTAGCTGTTCAACAGGCCCAAAATTGTTTTTAGATCACCTAAAAAGGTGAAGAATTCTGAAATGCATTCAGTTGTAGTACATTCATTTTCCTAATGAAGAAACAGTACACCTAACAACAGTTAATAAGGATCTTGGCTCCATCAGTGGTCTACTCTCAGAGAAGGCAATGACAGTGTGGGGAGCAGAGACTCCAGGAGATCTGCACACGATATGCAATTAAAACCATGTCAACTAAACTCTCATCACACAGTACCATGGAAAGACTGATGCTGTCATACTTAACCATACATTTCCTATCCAGAAAGGCTGCAATCCTCCACTTTCTATCTCAAAATCTGAAGACAAACACTAAAATTTGAATAAAATTAAAGGAAATTAAGTATCTACATGAAACCTACTCCACTGCTTGGCCATTTCTTCATACTGCAGCTCTCCATAGGCAAGCACCTTTTTTTGATAGTAAAAAAGTTTTTTAAAAAATCAAATATTCAAGTAGTTAACAACTCAAAACCAAGTTTGTAAACTTTCTACTCCTTGCTGAGTACTTCCCTGCACACCTAAACTTAGAAATCAGTTTCTCCTTCATCACTGCTGACTAGATTAATGGGCTGAGGCTGCTCAAAATCATGGCACTGTTCTCCCCTAGAGCTATGGATCTCACAGCACATACTAGCCCACCCAGCCAATGAAGGGAACAGAGTCCCTCAAAAAAGTCCTATGTAATCGTTCTTTTTTTTGTTTGTTTCCAGTTCAGTTACACAGAAACTGAAAATTACAGTGCTGAGAAGTTTCTCTATGGCTCTAACCTTAAATACAATTATAAAATGAGATCAAACTACTGATTTACAGTAACAAGTAAACCCTGACTTTTCTCCATTTTGGTAAAATAGACGCTACCAAATCCTTAGCGTTATAAAACCCAGTCACAAGAATTGGATGCTGGAATTTATACTTTTCCAGGTGAATCCAAACCTTCAACAGCTATAAACCCTCACACATATACACCTCCTTATGTGATGGGTTTACACTCAGTGTAGATACTACACAACAGGCTAAAGGTCTTCAGGAAAAAGTAAAAGAGATACAATTTACTAAATGAATTTGTGCATTTGAACAGCTTTGAGATGGCCAAGCCCCAGCTGCTGATTTCAGCTGTAACTGTATTTTCTCATGGATGAGTTGCCATCCATATGAACAGCATTCTAGGACAGGCTGCTCTGTGGCTTTCAACGTGGAGCAACCACTGGCTCAAGAGAGAGGGAATTCAGGCTCACAAAATTGTATCTCAGTGCTTTACCAGAGTCCAACCTAAGTCGCCACTATTTGTATTTTTAGATTATTGCCTTTGTTACTGCAAAAGCTGTCAGATACACGTCACAACCAACACTTTAATAGAAGTTCTGACAGTTCAAAACTGCTCAGCTCTTCCTGAGGCTAAATAATTATTTCTTCTCCCTCCAGTTACAATACAGTAAAATAATGCATAAATTCCATATTCTTTTCAAATAAAGCACTTTGCAAATTTCTTCTCCAAATACCAAAAGCTTGAGGAAACGTCACTGATTTCACTCATTACTTTATCACTCTTATTCCAATAATAAAACTGGCATTACAAGCTGAGTTACACTCAGAACTCACGATGCTCCAAAATGAGGCTTGAGAACATCCACTATGGCTTTCACAGAACACACTTTTGCTAAAACAGCTCAAAGTTATAGCACAGTGTGGTCTTTGGGTATGAAGATCACTGGCATCCCCTACATAGCTCTTACTTTTTGCACCCTGTGGAAGTCAGGTAAAGTCCAGTGTTGAAGGAACTTGGCAGTTGTCTATACACAAAACCATGAAATAACTAGCACAACAGCTGTATCCAGCTCTGTAACTTAGAGATGCCACAGAAAACAGAAATTTTTTAGTGATTTGCTCTTTCACTGACAACATCCTGCAGGCGCTTTAGTAGAACATCATCATTTTCCTGGCAGAGTCGCTTCGTGGGGGATTCAGTGTCACTGTCAATTGTTATTGCTCGCTTCTTACTCCTATGTTCACCTTGCTTTATCATATTGTTGATGTCCTTCAAACTCTGCGATCAAGACAAAAATAATGAGTTACTCTGACTCCCTATCAAACTTGCTCTCTATCTGAATTATCAGAGAACAACAGGTTATCCTGCACCTCTGAGTCACGGAGTCTACGTACAGAATTCTACCTTTCAGTGCAAAGTGGGAGACTATTCATAATAAGATACCAGAACTGCACTAGACCACATCCCAATCAGAAGTCTAATTAACCCTTTCTCAAACTGATGGCTTCTCAGTTGTTTTTATCCCTACCTTGGATGGGCTGCCATTGAATTTGTAGAGCAGAGCAGTTCGAGGTGTGAGGCAAGCGCTGTTCTTGTGAGGCGACACATACACAGAGTGCTGCTGGGAGATGCGCCGGGGAGACACCGGCTGCTGCCGGATGCTGGGGAACGGAGACAGTGGAGGCGCTTCCATCTGCAAGAGAAACACGTCTGCACAGCAGCTCAATCGGAACATCCTGAGAGCAGGAACTTCACAGAAGAGGAGATTAATACACTTCCAGGTCTTCTTTGGAATATTTTATCTTGTGACAATGAAAAAACAGATCAAGTAACGATCAAACAACAAAATTAATCTTCCAGACAGTACACGGGCATTTGAGCAAATAGGTGTAAGGAAGCTAGAACTGGGTTTGCAAACTGAGCAGCATCTGCATTTGTCCTTTTGAAAGGCTGTTAAAGCAAGTGCTCATACCATTACCTCCAACTAGCTGACTTGACCCACGCCAGGTGACAAGACAAAGTTATTGACGTACATTTAACTGCCAGGAAAAATGACTCTGTGAGTATTAATTCCAAAATCCTGAACTTACCACGTGATCCTGGTTTGTGATATCATACTTCAGTGCAAACGACTTTACTCTTCCTACGTAGACTGCATTGTAAAATTTAATAAGATCTCCTCTCTCCTCTGTTTCTGACTCACTCAAGTTCTCTGCTGCAGACCGTCCCGAGGAGCTACCAGCTTTCACAGATGAGTCTAACAATGAGAGAGCTTAAGATTTCAAAACTACAGCATTGGCAAACCAGGAACTTCAGAGTTGAACTTATGATGTCCAGCTGGCAAGAACTTGTCCATAAATTGACCAATCAATGAAAGGAATTCAAGAGATGTCCTTGAGCCAGGAGCTGGTTGAGCTACAGGTGGCTGTGAACATCAGGAGGAGCCACCAGTTGCTGTGAGCAGGCTTTTGGGTTATGGCTAAAAAGGCCAGTATCAACCTTTATTCCAAACTTGGAAATAGCTGTAGCAAGAAACTGTAGCACAACTGACCCTTTCTTCCATGCTTATTTTGGGGAGTAGTACTAAGCCATTACTTGCTCTTAAAACTAATTTTTAAGCAGTCTGACAGGTCCCAGCTTTGGCTTCTCTGAAAGTCTCTTGTGATCAGCTAGCAAAGAAAAACTTGGTGCTCAACTCAGATCTGCACCAAGGAAGTTATGACACCATTTGTTCAGGCACGTTCTGTGGGAAAAGCCGCAGCCACACAGAAAGTGTATTCCTGTTAATGTTTGCTCTCCCCTAATTAAGCTGAAGTGCTACTGAATATAACCTTCTATGTCTCCTCCATTTTGCTGTCTGCCAAGTAAACAGAGCAGCACGCAATAAAGTCTCTGGCAATCAATGCACTGAGACAAACAAACATCAAAAGCTCTAGCTGAGACCCATAAGTACTCCTTTGTCTGTCTGCCTTCCTTCTCTCACAACACAAGCACAGCTTCTGTGAACTGGTGTCAGAAGTGCAGGGGTTAATACTATGTAATGGAGACATGAGTCCATAAACTGAAGAAAGTCTGGTAGGAAAAGCCACTGAAGAACTTAATAACCAAGTATATTCATCTGACAAAATACCAGAGCCCAGTGTCACTTCAGATACTCCAAGTCGTCCAGTAACTGTGGAGGTGTCATACAGGATTTAGATGAGATCAGCACTTTTCATGACCCTGGTAGAATCCTGAACAGGCCTTTAAAAATGGCTCTAATACTCATTAAGGCAGATTAATCCCACCCAGAGGGAATTTGCCACAAACAACAAACTAAATTCCATGTGTGTCCTGGCTACAGATCTGCTCATGGATTCACATATGATCTGCTCTGCTCACGGGTTCATACATGGGCTTGTGATCTCGCACTTTCCTGACACGTCACTAAAAACAGGCATGGCACAGTTCTCATGCTTTTCTCAAATTTTCTCAAACTATTGCCTCTTTTCTTCTCTAACCCAGAGCAAAGAAAGCACTACCTATTTAAAAGAAACCTGAATATAAGAAAATGGTGGTCCTGGAGAGTTAGCATTTTTATTTTCTGAAACAAGTTCTCCCTACTTCAGTCTTCAGAATAGGTGATATTAAAAAAAAACCCACCATAATATTCCAGGTATTGTTTATCTTCATTCTTATTTGTTATCAGCATTGCTGTCCAAGAAGAACTACAGTTTCATTGACATACTAAGAAAATACTTCCACCCTGAGCAACCAAATTTAAGTAAATGATATTAAACATACTTTCCAACTAGGAAGTGTATTTTGCATATCTAATACACAGGAGAGCTACTTACAAGATGGCTTTTTTTCCAACAATACATTTATTTTTCTTCAATACACTTAAAATCATAAAACTTGTTCCACTTCTTATTACTTGACAGTCTATTCTTTAAAAGCCCCAAGTATGATATTGAAAAGAGCCGATTCCTTTGCTGTACTCACCTTCTGTCATCTCTGTATCTGGGTTTGCATTTTTGTCCAAAAGGACATCATCAGAACCATTTCTCAACAAGACACTCCTATAAACCTACAAGACACCAGGGAAAAACACTCTTATCAAGGAAAGCAAGGAAGCCAGGAGACTAGATGAAATGCAACTGAACAGGAGCAAGTATTACACTGCAGAAGATCTGACTTCTCTTATGAGCAAAAAGACCTCAAAAATGACCTCTGAGCTTTACAGAAAGTAAAGGCAATGCTATTGACTTACATGGCTGTTTGCTTGTGGCTGATTTCTGTAACTTTTCATTATGTCCTGAAAAGTTCTTTCCTCTTTGGTTACCTGGAAAAGACAAGGCTGTTGAAGACCAAGTACAAGCATGAAGGCCAGGCTGTTCAGGTCCAGTATGTAGCTTTTTGAAGAGTATTACTATAAATACATAATTTTAAAATTTATCTTTGGTGATGAGAGCATGAAAACAACAAAGATTTTTCTTGTTCAGGAATTCCTTGTTTCTTAGCTACTAAAGCTTTTTGTTGCTTATGACACTTATGCATTACTCCTTTCCAGACTTTTCTTCCAGTGACACTTAAAATTAAAGAAAGGAAATATTAAAAAGTCAAAAATGTGTTTTGTGAATTTGGAAACGGGAACCCTTAACTTTTCTAAACAGAAAGTGGGGAAATCCTGAACAAGACATTAGGCAGGTATGTACACACATGCAATTTCACCTCGCTTTCACCTTTTATTTCAAAATAGCTCATTTGTTAAAGCGCTTTGTTTTACAGTCATACCTTTGTGATTTTAAGAGCAGACAAGCAACATTTTTTGTACTAGGAGCCAGGAGACAATGTATCAATGTCTCTGGCTAAGCTGTCAGACCTCCCACTGCACTGGCGACTGCATTCAAAAGCCTGCATTACCCAAAACAACTGACAAGTTACATGATAAAATACAGATTGCTGACTATCAAATGGCTTTGCTATCAGTATTGACATCAGGTGAGCCTAAGCCATGCTGTAGTTAAGAGCACAGGTAGCCACAATTTAAACATCAGTTTCCCTTCACACATAGTGCTCCTCTTCATTTGCTCTCAAGAAAAGGTAATCCAGCCTCCTGAATTTTGTGGCTGAATTAGGCTTGATGAACACTGTAACCATCAGCTCAAGTCTAAGTCAAACCAATAGTCCAGTTTCATAATCCAATTTAACACCACCTTAAATGAAAGCTGGCAAATGGAATAAGAAATAAAGTACAACAGGCAATCACCTCAATTCTTCAGCCTGAATCATCAAAAGCTGAAAGGATTTTTGGGAATTGAAGGCATCTTCCATAAATTTGCTCCTGCAAATTTCTGCACCTGCCTAATTCTGTAATTGTAATGGAATTTTCAGTGCAGATTACAGAGATTGTCAAGATGACAAATGGGACAGAAAACAAATACAGGGCAATAAGACCACACAGTGCTTTGTCTGTGCTCACTCTGAACACACTCAAGAAGAGAAGAAAAACTCTGTCAAGAATTTCCATCGACAAGCCAGTGAAAAGAAAACATACTGGGAACTTCATCCACTTCTTGGAAGGGCCTTCCCCTTCCCCCAGTAATATGACATGAATGAATCAGTCATACTGCAAAGGCTGAACACGCCTGATGTTTTCAATTGAACATAAAATTCCACAAATTTCTTAAAACTACATGTTACCTTTGCCATGATATAAAAAGCACAGAGGAGGAGCTGGTCCAAATGCCTGTCTTTCATAAGATCAGCACAATGAACCAACGTGAATTCAAAACACGTCCATATCTTCCTGCGTAAGTCATGGGAAACATCCAGTTTTAAGCACAGATCACGCAGGCGCACACTTGCCAGATGATACACCTGGAAGGAAAAGACACACAGTAAAGAGTGAAGCCCAACATGCTTATCCCGGCCTGCAGAAGTAAAAGACCTTAAAGCAGAGCTATTCCATAAGGGCCACAAAGATGATTAGCAGGAAGGAACACCTCTCCCATGAGAGAGGTCTGGGACCGTGGGGGTTGTTCAGCCTGGAGAAGAGAAGGCTCCAGAGATGCCGTAGATGCTCTTCTGCTTCCTAAGGGGGCTCTAGGAGAGCTGGAGAGGGACTTGGAACAAGGACCTGGAGTGCCAAGGGCTTCCCACTGCCAGAGGGCAGGCTTAGATGGGATACTGGGAGGGAACTCTTCCCTGTGAGGGTGCTGAGGATCTGGCATAGCATGTGCAGAGAAGCTGTGGCTGCCCCGTCCCTGGAGTGTTCAAGGCCAGACTGGATGGGGCTTGGTCTAGTGGAAAGTGTCCTTGCCCATGGCAGAGGGTGGAATGATTTGATCTTTTAGGTCCTTTCCAACCAAAACCATTCTGGAATTCTGGGATTCAAAGACTAATTCTTCAGCTGTTGAATCTCTAATACTTACAGAAAATCCACCTAAAAATATTATGCCTATAGGTTCTACACCATATCCCTCACTAACTAATTAGGCACTTTCTTCATACTGGAAAACAGGAAGTGGTAGTGTCATTTTCACTTGCTCTACTGAACAGGAACAAGAAAGGAAACTAGGGAAAAACTATCATTGTGAGTATGATGATCACTGTAAATGGAAGGTCAAAATTTAAAGACAAAAGTAAGTCAAGGTTTTAGTTCTTCCTCATAACTAAGAGGAATTACATTTCTATGACATGGTAGCTCAAAGACACGGCTACACCTGAAGTACTCTCCAGCTGAGAGTAAAACTTCCAAAATGCAACATTCCCGATTGGCAGGTGGCTGATCAATTCCTAATCCTTTCTCAGAGAAACCTCCTTTCACTGGCAAAATTAAAGAACCAATAGTTCAGATAAAGGATGCAGTTTACAAGTGTTTCCAGAAATTATTTTTGTATTAAGATGTACCTTAAATATTGTTCGTGGTAGAACTTCTAAAGTTCTATTGTATCTACACAGATACCCTCAAAGGGGAAAACCTCTGAAAATAACTTGCCTAGTAAGAAAATAACAGCAAAAAAAAAAAATCTTCTAATATTTTTGAGAGAGACAAATTTAGGGATATATTCTTTGTAGTTATCTAGACCAAAATATCTCACTTCCTCCAAAGACCCCTCACAAAATTCACACTGAAAAAAGAGAGCAACTAGGAGGTCATCTGAAGTTTCTCTGAAGCACACCCAGTTCTTAACTTAATCTTTAAATCGCGAATTATTTCAAACTCATTCTTTCTAGAAACCTTTAGCTACTGTGTTATTCATCACTGCTTTCTGAGTCACTGGCCCAGCAAGATCAGCATTGCTGGGCTGACTCGAAAGTTGCAAAGAAGCATCTCCAGATGCTGGATCCACAACAGTGCAGCTTTGAATGAGCAAGACACAGAATAATCACCTCATGTCAGATCTGTCTAATAACCCTTGCAAATGTGGGGGCAATCAAAAAAGCCAAGAGAAGTAAAATTTGAATTAAAGTATGCCTTTGATGTTTATTTATAGAAGCTCCTAATTAAAAAGAAAAAAGATCTCATGGGTGGAAAGCTGACAAATGGACTCTCTGCAACACTCAACATCTTTTCCCTTTTTCTTCAAGGTATATAAAAACTGCATGTGCCAAGGGAAAGGCACATGAAGACGGAGGGTAATGGGAGCTGCACAGGGAGGCAGGAGATCCAGCATGGCGATGACCACAAGTACAGCACCACTTCTGCGTAAGGACACTCACCTTCCTGTAGAACAGTGCCAATGAACCCGTTCTCTTGGGTTTGCTGGCCGCTGGCAGCTGCACTTGCTGTGTGTAGTTCCCAGGAGGGTGGCAGGGAGCCTGTGCATCCATGTTACATGGCTGGTCTAAATTAATCGAAATGGGGATCAAGGTGATTCCACCCACGTCACTTGCAATACCTGGAGAGGATACACATACCCAGAAATAAACTGGTTTCTCTTATCATGCTGCAGAGTCAAACAGCAAATCAAACTCATTTATAAACATTTGATATTAAAGATATCGCATCCTCTGTACTACAGTCGAAGAAGACTGTCCCTCAGAGTCTTCAGAAATCATAAAAACTACATTTCTGGTAAGGTTTAAAAGGAGAATATGAATGCGAACGACCTTTTCTAAAGCTTATCTGAAAGTACAATGTTTACAAGCGATCACTATTTCTGTACTTTGTTTTCCACTCTTTTGGAGAAAGGTGGGAATTCTTTTTTTTTATTCTTTTTCTGCAAAACTGGCAGCATATCCTATACAGTCCTCAATAGTTTTCTCAGTAATCAAAATCTCTTGCTGAAAATCTCCTTAAACATGAGTAGTGCAGAATTTTTCTTTTCATCTTTAACTATAGACCAAATTTTTAAATTAAGAAGTGGCTAGAAACTCATTGTTCATTTATCATTTTCAGAAATATTCAAGTATCACCTGTTACGACACAAATCCCTCTGGGCCCCACTCACATAGGCTCAGAAGTACTCAGAAATGTGAGGGCTGAATTAAAACCTTCAGAGAAACTAAAATACATAAATCCATGCAGACATGAGGTAGAAATATAAGTTAGTTTTATATAAGTAGAGAATATTTTAAGTGCTTTAAGCAAATAAAGAGCCTGTATTAGTAAGAAAAGCCCTAAAGCCTAGTTTAAAGCTCAGTAGCAGAGTTAACTAAGCCCTAAACATAATGAAAACATAACAAAACATTGCTGGCATTCCTACATAGAGCAGATAGAACTTTGTACTAGAATTTGCATAAGAAATCAAAACCACTTTCGTACATCAATGTTAGGCCCGGATAGGTCCAAGAAGACAGTAGCAGAATCATGTTTGTAGCTGATTGGGCAAAAAAAAGAATAAAAATGCACTGCTTTGAGAATGCTGAGGATGCTGCGGCTAATGGGGCCGCTGCTTTGTCTCTGCTTGGACATGGGAAATTAATGCCAAACAGGTCTGCATAATAGCATGTACTGTTATCCTTTGAACTCTTCACCTTCAGACTGATCTTCCAGCCATGCAATAAATAACTTTTACAGCAATCCAGCCACTCTAGTTTTCTTCGGAGACCCTAGCAAGCCCGACAATCACCCAACTTCCACAAAACAGAAGTCTTACAGTATTTTGCTGTTGTTAACACTAACCCTTATCCAGGCCTTTTCCAGAGCCTTTTGAGGTTATAATAGACCAAATTAAGACAAATATTAATGGAGCTGAGAACCAAAGTACTGCTTAATGTGTGAGGTATAACTGGAAGGTGCACAAACTCCATGATCTTTTCAGCAAGAGGAGAAATCCTCAGTCTGTTTGCCAGGAATCAGATGTCTCCAAGGAAATTATGCCAATATAAACTTAAGATTTTTTGGTTTTGATGGTGCTTAGGATTGTGCCATTTGTTTTCTTACTCTCAGGGAATTTTCTCTCATATGTTGCTAAGAGAAAAAAAAATATGTACTTATGAGAGACAAAAGAAGTTGCCACGGTTCAGGGGAAAAGTGGGGAAGGGTTTGGCTGGCTAATGTCTTTATCTGGGGGGTTTTCTCTTTGGGAGGGAAAAGATACCTCGAGATTTTGGCTAGGTGGTGAAGGGCTGGGCTCGGCCCCTTGCCCTCTCTCGCTGTCCAGCTGCTGTTTGCTGGGGGGGGTTTGCTGCCACTGCCAGGGCCCAGCCTGGCACCTCTTCTCCTGCCATGGGTGAGCCTTTGCTCATGACTGCAGCCACTGAACCGGGATTAGCCATCTGTTCCGGTGCCTCAGGGGAAAAGACTGGGACCGTGACTCCCAACCCCCTCCCGGAGGGCGCATTTCCCTGGCTGTGTGAGGCGGCTGCTGCCCTGCCCAGCCCCACAGTGTCTCTGCCCTGCTGGGAGTTTTCGCTACACTGTAGCCCCCACACTGCCGGCAGCTGTAGAGTTTCTGATAAAAGTCCTTTATTATTCCAGGATCCACTTGCCTCTGCCGTTCCAGCTGCTGCTCAGAAGTTCCTGCTACAGCTCCTTTCATTATCCAGAGGTGCATCGGGAGCGGCTGCTTCCCATGAGTTTCCAAAGGAAGCCCCTTCTCCATCCCCTCCGCCAGCCCGCCCGCCATGACCGTGAGGAGAGAGGCGGCCGAGCTCGCGCCACAGCGCCCCCTGCAGCCGCGGGGAATCATCGCACCCGCCCTGCCCGGCCGGGAGCCACCAGCGCCCCTGCTGGCTGTGCCCGGAACTGCACCAAAGGGGAAGGTGCCTGCAGCCAGGAGAAGGCTGGGACCGGGTCTCTGGCTCTGTTTGCTGTTGCTGCCTTCAGGGGTTGTTGTTTGTTTGCCTTGCTACACACACAAACACACCAGTAAAGAACTGCTAGTCCTTCTCCCATATCTTTGCCTGAAAGCCCC
>VZUI01062835.1:0-10119 GCA_013401135.1 Cettia cetti | reverse complement strand
CCAGGTGGGTGGGGGAAAGGGTACAAGGCCAATTGTTTACAACAGATCTACATAAAATCCCGAGGGGGCTTGTGGGTCCTCCTTGAGAGTCGCCCTGACCAGAAAGCTGGTCTGTTATCTTAGGGTCTGGAAAGGCTTCCACAATCCTGCTGTCCCAGGGCAGAGCCACCGGGGTTCCGCTCACCCCCACAACTACAACAAAAATTCAGAAGGTATGCAAGTTAATATCCTACTGTTTTGTCAGCTACTTGTAAGTAAGACTCTGTCATTTATTACAGTTAGAGTGAGGTCACCTGCAATGGCTTACAACAGTTATCTTTGAAAAATCACTTTCTAACAATACTGAGTTTACAGTACCTTTCTATGGAAACAAAGCAATGAAATGTGCTGTCATAAGAAAAGATCCTGATAGTGTGTATTCCCAGCTGAAAAACATGCTGGGCTTGGCTCAGGTGTAAAAAGTTAGCAAAAATTGCTGAGTGAAAGACACTCTGATGTCTTCTGGGGATCTAAGATACCTTTTTTCCTGCAAGAGCCACAACACTCCTATCCTCATTTGTCAAACCTGTTGCCACTGCCATACTACCTCTTTTAGTATTATCCTCCAATTAGAACTCATCCCTCAGATCCCACATGGTGGCAATGCACCCCCAAATGCTAGCAGCTGTTCCCATATTAGGAAGGGATTTATGTTTCATTCTTTGTTTCACTTACAAGACAAAGACCCAGAAATTTTGATGTTCTTCTTGCCATAATTAGCCTTGTGCCAGGACAAAGGCACCTGTTGGATCCTTGAAATGTAACTCAAGACCTGGGATCCTTGAAATGTAACTCAAGACCTGTAGCTGTTTCTATTTGGGCAGGATGCCAAAACCCCCTCCTAGCTCACTAAATACTTAAAGGAGAGCACGGAGACTCTGGGTGCATTTTCAGGGCGTGATAGCAGGTGTAAGGATCCTCCCTGCACTTTGCACAGCTTGTTACTCTTTTGTTTTGTATGGTTTGTTATTTTCGTCTTAATTAAAACCTTTTGTTTTTTAAACACCTCTGATCATACCTCTCTCTATTTTTATAAGCCATTTCTGAGGCTGCAGGCATCCCTCAGGTGGTGATGCACCTTCATTGAGCCAACAACATTCTGTAGTCATGAAGATTCCATCACCCCACTTCAGGCTCATATCTGTATCATCAGGAGGGTTTTAGAAGCATCTAAGTCCTTACAGTTGGGCTTTTTTAATCCATTGTATTTCTAGTCTATCAGCTCTGTGCTAACCTCTGTGAGGGTTAAACGTGAAGGTGTTTATATATATACATATATATAGTCATTCTCCACTTTAATTAATACTAATTAAAGGAATGCTCGTCTGAATAAATTATTGTCTGTGTTCCTTTTAGACCCACTGCTGAAGAATACATTTGATGCAGGTAGCTTCATGTGTGCACTGCAGAGCAGACTGGAGGTTGAGCTTTGGGCTGACTGGAGCCCAAGCCAAGGCAAGAGGCCATGACCTGCTGACCTTTTGCATAACAAAGGGCCTTGGGACCTGGGGACCCGAGGCTGGGAACAGGACATCCAGAGACAGCAGGAGCCAATGAACTCCAAATTTCCTGTTCTTGGACTGTTTAATATCTTCATTGATGATCTGGATGTGGGCATTGTGTCCACCAGGAGCAAATTTGCAGAAGTCACTGAGCTGGGAGGGAGTGTTGATCTGCTGGAGGGTAGCAGGGCTCTGCAGAGGGAAAGGCTGGATAGATGGATTGAATCCAAAGATTTGAGGTTTAACAAGGCCAAGTGCTAGGTCCTGCATTTTGATCACAACCACCCCATGCAACAGAATAGGCTGGGGCAGACTGTCTGGACAGTGGCCAGGCAGAAGTGATTGACAGCATCTGAACATGAGCCAGCAGTGTCCAGGTGGCCAAGAAGGGCAATGGCATCCTGGCCTGAACCAGGAATAGTGTGGCCAGCAGGAGCAGGGCAGGATTGTCCCCCTGAACTTGGTACAGGTGAGGCCACACCTTGACAGCCGTGTCCAATTCTGGACTCCTCAGTTTAGGAAGGATGTTGAGTTGTTTGAATGCATCCAAAGAAAGCAACAAGGGTGATGAGAGGTCTAGAACACAAGCCCTGTGAAGACCACCTGAGGGAGCTGGGGATGTTTAACCTGGAAAAAAAGTGGCTCAGACTTTATCTCTCTCTACAGTGGCCTGAAAGGTGGCTGTAGCCATGTGAGGGTGGTCTTCTCTCCCCAACAACCACTGACAGAGTGAGAGAACACAGTCTTAAGCTGCATCAGGGAATGTTTAGGTTGGACAGTTTAAGAAAAACATCTTCTCTGAAAGTGTCATTGGGCACTGGAATGGTCTGCTCAGGGAGGTGATGGACTCACTGTCCCTGGAGTTGTAAAAAAAAAATACTGGATGTGGCACTCAGTGCCATAGTTGATAATGTGACATTAGGTCTTAGGTTATACTTGATTATCTCAAAATCTTTTTCAACCTAGGTAATTCTGTGATTCTGCAACTGTGCAGGTATAAAAGCCCAGGTATAAAAGAATATATATTCATTTTGTGAATTCTATCTTGCATTTTCACAGTCAAAATATTCAATTTATTAAAATTACTTTCCCTAAAGTTTGTTTTTCTTTTTTGTACTGAAGGTATTGTTAAAGAAAACATAAATTTTCAAAATCCTTTGTTCAGGGTGGCTCCTTGGAGGCACCAGCTGGAGCTGTTATTTTATTATTTAATTATTTAATAATTATTAAATTATTTTAAGTATCTGGACACCTGGGATTCTGCTATGGGAAATCTGGGGTTGAGCTGGTGTAGAAAATTTGATCTGACTGTGTGAGGTGGCGGTGTAGCTGTACAGGGGTGTAGTCCCAGTTCAGCTGCTGTGAGACAGACTGCAGAGCAGTTCCTGGATGGCTGGGCAGGGAAATTTCCTTAATGCCACTACCTTGGGGAGCTCCCCTGAAGGCATGCACACCAGGGCAGCAGTGAGGAGGCTGAGGTGGTATGAATAGAATATAGTCCTGAGAGCCAGGGAAGGACAGGAACTATCCCCTTTCCATGGCACCCACCAGACCACAGCAGGACCCGATTTTGGGACCCCAGTGGAAGAAAAAACATATATCTGGGGATAGGGTAGGCACCCACCCAAGGCAGTGGGGTGGAATTCCTCATTCCACAAGGCAAGGCTGTGGGACTGGGGCTGAAGCTGGTTTAGCTGGAACAATTTTCAACAGGAGGTATGGAAAGTAACTCCTCTAATGATGACTAGTATTTAATTCAAAGAAGTGTTTTTCCTTTCTAAAAGAAGTGATAAATTACAATAATATCTACTTTGCAGATACATTTAAGAAAATATTTTTAAGATTACTAAGATTCTAAAAATAGGTACTGTAAATATCTCTGTGTATTTTGCTAAACTCTGGGATGAACAATACCAAAATAACTGGCTTTTTAAAAAATTTACAGTTTCTGAAAAGAAAATGGAAAATTGAGAGTTTCCATGGTTTTGATGGAGGGGTTTTTGTTGGTTGGTTGGTTGGTTGGTTGGTTGGTTGGTTGGTTGGTTGGTTGGTTGGTTGGTTGGTTGGTTTTTTGTAGTGTTTGGTTGTTTCTTATTTTGCCCTTAGTTAAAATATTTTACCCTCATTTTATCCAGTTTTGTCCTAATGTGATTTTGTGAAATACAAAATAATTTTCAATTGGATGCTGAAAAAATCAGGCCCATAGAATTTTAAATGCTACTTTTCAGTCTTGCTGAAAAGTTTTTGACAAAATTTAGGTGAACTTATTAAGAATAGGTGATAGTTTTGGTGAATTCAAATTATATTCTTTAAATTCTGACCTTGCAAGGCAATGCAGCTCCATGGAATGTTAAGCTACATTGTTTGACCAGTTCTGCTCTGTGTCCTCCTCAAGCTCTTACCTAAAGACTTTGCATTACACCCAACCCTACAAATTAGAAAATTGTAAGACTTATATTGTCAGACTGATATTCACTAGGCAAAAACCTTTAAATTATTCAATAATGGGGTAACTGTCTATCCCTCAGTTTTTCCTAAATACTATGCTACTTTATTTACTTCAGTCATGAGTTAGCTGCAGAACCAATGTCAAACTGTGATCTGAGTCAGCTCTGATCTTTGCTGCAGTGTGATTCTTCTGATCCTAATCTAAACCAATTCATTTTGACGTAGTGTCTAATCTTCCAAGCTCCTGCTAGCAAAATCAATTAAAATTTTCTGTAGAATCTGTTGGCCGTAATTTAATTCTAATATTGGTGGTATATAAATTAATATTTATCTGACTTAACTGCTTCACTACTTTTTTTTTTTTTTTTTTTTTTTTGGTAACATTACAATATTCTAAAGATGAAGAGAATGCCTGACCTACTAATGCAGGATGTTAAATATGCTTTGTCTGAAAATGGTTTGTTGTTGCACAGATACACTGAGGAGCCATATAAATCAAAACTTTATCTGTAAACTAGAACTTGAAGGTAGGTCATTGGAAACAAAAATGGGAGTACTGGAAGAAGACAAGCCTCAATCACCTAAAAAAAAATAAGCTAGAATTGTATACTTTTGTGTACTTACTCTTGTACTGTTTCACATTTTTATAAATGCCATGCATCAGATTTTACTTGACACAGTATTTAACAACCCTCAGTAACTGAAAGAATACATATTCATTTTGTGAATTCTGACTTGCATTTTCACAGTCAAAATATTCAGTTTATTAAAATTAGTATCCCTAAGGTGTTTTCTTTTGTTGTTGTTTGTTTGTTTGGTTTTTTTTTGCACTGGAGATATTGTTAAAGAAAACATAAATTTGCAAACAGCTTGTTTAGGTTTTTTATTGATTGTTTCTATGAGTATTTACAGATGACCAGTGGTCAGCAGTAGGTTATTCATTCATTTTTCTTGACAGAAAATTCAAACAGAAGGAACTGATTGTGGATTTTTGTGGTTTGTCATCACAGAGCAGTTCCTTCATCTGAGGATGAGTTAAAAATAATATTTTGAATTTCAGATTGACACCTATCACAAAACCAAAATCCAAACAAACCCAGAAACAAGGAATAAAAAAAAAATAAGATATTTAATTCTGTAAATATTTATGTTCTGTTTTCACACTCAATTTTTTAAAGGAGATAGAAATGTGCTATTGCATTCTGTTATTTCAGTTGAAAATTAAAGACTTGTGGGTTTTTTCTGGGTTTTGTTTATTTATTTATTTACTTATTATTTTGTTTGGTTGCTTTTTGTTTTGCATTCTCTTCCCAGAGTAACTATGCTGCTATGAATGAAGAAACTAGCTGCCTACATGGGAGACTTTGATAAATGGAGAAGACAGAAGAACACTTGAATATGTTTTTTTACTGTCTTAGTGTACAAGCCCTAAAGAAAATTCTGAAAATTTAAAAAAAACCCTGTCAGTTTCTGAAAAATACAAGAATTTTTTTTTCCACTGGAATTTTATTTAACATACTGGGCATGAGCTCTAAGAGTAATACACTATGTGGCACTTTATTTGCTTTTTCATATTGAGGATGAACTTCTGTGCGATTCAGCATAATATTGCTTATTGTAAAAACTAGTTATTATCATGTAGCTTGCACTTATTTTTTAAGTACTATGTTTCTTAGGCAACTCCAAATATTAGTAATTTATTAACTGCAAGCAGATATGGCAATATCGACACCAATGATAGTATTTTCAAGTACAAAGAAAAACCCCTTAGATTGGTTAGATACATTACTCTGGGAAAGTCTTTGCCCAGAAACAGCTCTGGCTTGCCCAAACACCTTCAATATGTATTTGTGGATAGGGAGTGGACATCTGTTTTACTGTGGGGTACCCTCATTTATCAGATTGGGATGGCATTGTTTCTTGCCCTCCAGACAAAAGACAATGATTATTTAATCTTTTTTCATGTGTCATCCCAGCAATAAGCCATGGAATTCTACTGCTTCTGAGAGTCCAACTTTATCTGTCCTGTTAAGAGGACAAAAAAATTCTCAATCCTTGTGGCTGCCCATTACCAAAATTCTCAACATCTTTGAAAGAGTGCTCTCTCTTTTCTTCACTCAAATCCTCTGGTATCACTGTGGGGAAAGGACAGTATATTCTGTCATTTAATGCTTGAAGAAAATGCCCTGAAAGAACAGAACCCAGCATAACTAAGGAAAAAATGGATTATTAAAATGATGGAAGAAGCACCACACCAAGAGCAAAAAAAAAAAAAAAAAGATATGGGTGCTAGCTATAACTGTAATGCAACAAAGAGTTTGTGCAAAAAAAAAAATTGATTAAAATATTACAGGCTCTGAAAACAGAGCCTGTAATATTAGGCTGTATCCAGCTGAAGGCCAAGGGAAGTCCAGCTCCTGTGTGGCCAACTAACAGACTGATACTAATTTTATTTTTCTCTCTCTAGCAGTAAAAGCAGTAATCATGCTTTATTCTTATGTATTTTGTTCTCTAGACTATTTGCACTGAAAAAAATCAGAGTTCCAAGCTGTAACCAAGCCAAATACTTACAGCTCTGCTTTTGGCTCATGTAGGAAGCAATGAAAACAGCCAGAAGGTGGCAGTTTTGGACCATTTTGAAAAAGGGCTGCCAATGACTTCAAGCATAACTAGATTCCTATTGAATGCTTAGATTCAAACAAGAAACAATCTGAAAGATAGTTTTAAATTATTTATGTGATAATATATTCAAGAAATAAAAAGGAGCTTTCATCCCCAGAGCGGTAAATTCAGCCCCATTTAGCTTTAATCTAAATACAACGGCTACAACTGAGAAAACGCCAGTTCCTTCAGGAGCTACAGAATTTACTATATAGACATCTAGAAACAAAATAACTACACTTCCAGCTAAGACACTCATATGCCTTTGGAACGCATCCTCAAATTTTAGTCTAGTTCTTCGTAGTCTAGAGCATCCTCAAATTTTAGTCTAGTTCTTCGTAGGCTCCAAATTAGTTCAGGTGAATTAACAGAGGTGTGTTTGGCTAAGCTTTCTTTTATTTCTTTTATTTTTTAAAACTTAGTTTTCCAGGTTACAAAAATGTCTGGTGAATGGCAACACTCAAGAATATACATCCAATTACTCATCTAAGTATAGTAAACAGAGACAATTAGCCTGAAAAGAAACAAACTTGCTTCTGAGAAGCCTGGCTTGTCAGAAGAGCTCAGAATTAGAACCTCAGAAATCATCAAAAGGAAATGGATAAAAAGTATTTGGTTAAGATAGCAGAGAATAATATTTTTTTCTTTTAGCAACACAATTTGTTCCTTTACAGATGAAACCAGAATGATCACTATTATATGTCTAAGACCTGAAATATTTGTCACTGAAAACTACAATTAAATCTCTAAATTAACAATGGAATAGCACATGATTGCAGGATCAGGATTTGTGATAGAGCATCTTCACTCAAGAGTTTCTCCTGCAGGTGAATATTTTGTACCATGCATGATGTGCCATATCAAAGGGACTGGCACACAAACTAAGCTTTGAAAATATATGTGAACAGAAAAAAAAAATTAAAAATCCCTAGCACATTACAACAGAAAAAAAAAATCTGACTTTTTGTATATCTTTAGTCAAAGGATTTCTCTCTTTATAGATACCTGAAAAAGAACCCTTAAAATAGAACTCCCCTGTGCTCTCCTTGAAAACTTTTCAAAGGACAACTGACCTCTTTTCTCACTTTACACTACTGTCATTCATGAAGAAAGTAAGACTTTAAGAAACTCAAGGACATAAAGCAAAAAGTTGGTAAAAAGCATGAGGAACAGAGAAAAGAGAACAGGGCATATTCAGCTGTGAGGTCAAATATTACTATAGGGGAAGAAAGGAAGGAACTATGATTCTGGATTTTAAAATAGCATAAACTTTGATGAAATAAATCATTAGTAAAGTCAATTGTATTGAAGGACTTAGACACCTGAATATGAGAAAGGTCTGGAATTTCTTACAGTCAAATGATTTATAGTATTAGTAGTTATTTATTCCAACAAAGGGAAAAAATTACAGGAAGGGTGTAAACTCAACTGAGTGAATGAGCAGTTCAAGAAAAGTGTTGTGGTTAAGAAGGCAGCATAGAAGGAATGAAAAAAAGTAATTTTTTGTAATTCCCTAAAAGGCAAGAGGTGAGAAATCAAATGATGATTATTGGAAATCTAATCAAGGGCTTACGCCTTGCTGTAGCAAGAAAATCAAATGGGAAAAAGGACACCAACTCTCCAAGTGAAATAAAAAGTGAAAAAAAATGGAGAGTGTGAGCAGGCAGTGGAAGATATATATATAACTCCCAGGAAAATCAGTAGTTTTCTTAAGGTTTTCAAAATGAACATTCTACTAATCTCATACAACAAAACCATATGGATGCTGGCAAATTTGAGTTTTGCAATACCACAGAGACTGTGGAAGAGTTTTCTCTTGTTTTGTAGGATTGTGTGTGGACAGTAGTCCAAACTAGCAACATTAAATTGCATTCTATTCTGGATCAGTTATTCTTAGAATGGACAGAAGAAGTGCTGTCAGGTTTCTTTCTTCCTTTTAGATTTTAAGGAAGGTAAGAAACATTATTATTGTTCTATACTGCATCTTGGGCTTTACAGTACTGTAACAGGAAATTATAGCCTTCTTGCACACTTACATGTTTGTTTTGATTCATTGTCTGTCATGATGTTTCAGCCTAACTCCACTGTTGTGTCTTCAGTATTACATCCTTCAACACCTCACCATTTCAAGGTTGGCTATTCAGGTGCAAATGTCTCAGGTTTAGGGTTAAAAAGACAAAAAAACCCTCCAATCTTAATCTTTATAAAATTTCTTGAGCTGTTAAACAGATTAAGATTTTAAGAGAAAAATAGAGGGAACGTCAGTAATGAAATAAAGCAAACAAAGAACACAAAATAGAATAAAACCAAACCAGCTCCCATCACCCAGTCCAAACTGACTTAGAGGGAAACAAGTGTTTGAAAGGAAGGACAGTGAATTAAGCCATATATAAAAAAATAAATGCAGCAATTTGAATTTTAGAATAACACATAAATACGTAATTCCCAATGCTCTTTTCATATTAGTACTATTTCCTTTGATCCATATACTTTCTGAAGCTAAACTCAAGACATGGTAGCAACACTAGTTAGCTCTTCCTATCCCCACATTCTGAGGAACTTTAGAGAAGATATTAGAGATTCAGAAACAGAAGAAAAAACAGAAATCATTCAGTCGTATGCACTGAAAGTATGCACAGGAACAGAATCCTGTGACAGAGAACGACAGAGATAAAAAGATTTATTCTTCTGGGATTTAGGGGATTTATCACCTTCTTAACATCTCTCTCATCGCCTAGTCAATATGGTGCATATAACAGTGATGTTTTTAGTTCCTCACAATATTTCCTGCAGGATGCTCTGCCTGGAATGCGGTAAAACAACTCGAGCAATGCCCCATTTGCAAAGCTCTCCGTGGTAAATAAAGTGGGGGGACAGCATACTGCTTCTGTCTGATTCATCAATCCCAAACATCCTGACAGTGAGATGAAATAAGGTAGACCTGGTAAAATATCTGGCTAAAAAACCAAACAAGGATACTACAGATAACTTATCTAAAGCTACTGAGTTGATGCAGCTGACCAGGAGACTTATGAAAGACAGTCAATCACTTTATCACGATCAGTCCCAAACTTTAAAACCAGAATTTTCTAACATACCCCTCCTTGTAGTGTGTGTGTGGAGAGCACCTCCTTGAGTGGGGACACTCCTTAAGGTTACTCCTTGAGGCTGAGCAAAAGACATTTGTCCATGGATGTTGGAATGGGTGAGTAACATCAATCTCTACTTAAGAATTACTTTTGATAGTTTTAATACAATTGGTTTATTATAATTGGTTCAATTTTGCTTTATACTGAACTATACTGTAATAGTTGCTGCAGCTACTTACTGTGTAGTAATTCTGATTATGATCTTTTTGTTGAAGCATTATCATAATAAATCATCTCTATCATCTCTATCTCTATCTCTATCTCTATCTCTATCTCTATCTCTATCTCTATCTCTATCTCTATCTCTATCTCTATCTCTA
>VZUI01062832.1:0-49548 GCA_013401135.1 Cettia cetti | reverse complement strand
ATTTGCAAAAAAAAAAAAAAAAAAAAAAAAGGGTTTTGTAATTTTTTTAAAAAAAAAATTAAAATATTCAAATGTTTTGAAAATGTTTAAAATGTTTAGTGATATTATTATATTTACCAGGTGTATTGCAGGGGCAGCATAGCAGCACTTTCTAAAAAGTAAGACCAGATGGTGAATAAAAATAAAAATAAAAATTGTGTGTGTGTGTGTATATATATATATATACCCACAAATTTTGGAGCATATTAGTGAGCTATTGTAATTCCAGTTCCATCCTGCAGGGGCATCCATATTTTCTTGTTCAGCTAACCAGCTATGTAACACTGTGATTACTCTGAAGACCAACGTTGGGGAAAGCTCTCCTTCAGTGCTGAGGAATCTATCTGTGTGTAATTATGAAGGAATCATTGTGAGGCAGCAGGGAAAGCAGGATGGGTAAAATAAAGTTTGTCCAGTGACAGCACAAGTGATTACCACCTAACTCTTCATAACCTTGTGTGTGGGTGGTCCTACGCTCTTTGAATGAGGGTATTAGGTATGGGATCTCTCATTATTCAGAAAATATACTTATCTCCTTAAAACTAAGTAAAATCCTGGACTGAGTGAAGACAGCCTTTCTAGTTTCGGTGCACATTAGGAAACTCCTACAGCAGTAAGGCAGAAAAAAAAAAAAATGTACATATATATATATATGTAGTTTCCATATGCCTTTATGGTCTTTTACCAAAAGGAGAGGGAATTTCATCAAGGAGACAAAAAAAGTCAGTATCAAGTGTAAATCCCATTTACCTCCCCCAGTATTCAGTTTCTTTTTCTCTTTTGCCTTTCTAGTCCACAGTGCATCTGCTCCCTGCCTTCGTTGTCAGTGTCTACAAACCAAGGTAGGAAATGCCAGTGCTCTAACAATGTTGAGAGTTTTTCTCCCAAAAGACAGAGTCCTGGACACATAATGTATACTGCCTAATGCTTCAGTCACCTGAGGAACAAAAACAAGGAAGAGATATCAAGTTTTGTCTGCTACTGAGATCACAGGGTCTAAGCCTTTCTTCAGCTCTTCATGGTGACATTGTGAGCTTGAACCTCAGCCAACTAAAAGACATAAATATTCCTGGAAATGATAGGAATGAATGTCAATTAACATGAAAAAATCACATTAGAAATGCTTTTTTGCTGTATCATGTACATTTTGTTACTTCTTTCCTGCTAAGAATAAGAGCTACTATAACCACAAGGCAATTATATCCTTGTCTCCAGAGTGACCTGATCAATGTCGGTAGTATGTAGCAACCAGCATCTTCCCTGCTATAAAAAGGTAAAACCCCCAAAAGTAGTAGATTTTCTACAATGTAGAAGAAATGTATTGATTGTAGGTACTTGGTCTTTGGCCCAAATTGTGGCTGCAAAGTATCAAGATGCCATTTTTCTTCTGCTTTTCTCATCCCTGCTATACCTCCCTGCATGCGTCCAAACATTCACAAACAGAAGAAGCAATAGAGAAAAAAAGCTTTCCAGAAACAATAATGGGAAGGGTGAAAAATATCAGTCCTTTTCCAGTCTACATTATTTAGCAATTAAGTTGTAAGCTCCCTTCTCTTTTTTCTTTAAGAAGAGTTAAATATTTCAGTAGGCTTTGGATTATGGAAAGAAAACCTACCAACCAAAAATAAGAGAAAAACCAAAACCCATCTCAGAATAAGACTAAAGGGAAAACAATTTAATTGCTAAATGGAATAGATCAAAATGAATAGATCAAACCCCCTCTCTTAATCCTAGCCTGCCAATTATAGGCCTCAGCTGAGAAGGAACTCCACTGACATTTTCAGAGTTTTAGAATGGGGAGTATTAGAGATGGCATGTAGGAACAGACTAGTAACAAAAGCTTCAAACATGATTTATTTGGAAAAAAACCTCACCTAACTCCAAGTTCACAAATATCTGCTTTACAAGTCTTGCTGTATTTATGTCATAGCAACAAGTATTAAGATGATACAGGGACTGCTAATCATCAACTAGCTGAAGGGACTGCAAGTGTTGAAATGCTCCATTCACATGGGATTCTAAAGTCATACTAACAATATTCTGAAGAAAAGATTCAAGCTGCAGATTTATGGTGCTTGCATTGGACTATGTGTCTTTAGTAGAACAGTGTGGCACAATTGGCCAGATTGCAAAGCAAAGTCAGATACATGACACACTAGAGCAACCAAGTTCTTTCAATTCTTACAGTTTTTTTTCAGCTGACTATTCTTATTAATATATGCCTTCCTAAATTTTGCTTCTGTCGTCATGTAACTCATAGTTCTTGTAATGCTGTGAATGTTAAGACAGAGTGAAAACCACAAATGGGAGAAATGTGATTATTGGGAATAAATGAGTAACAGAAACCATAAAATGGTTTCTTGTACTGAAACCATAAAATAACCTATGAGCTATGCAAAAAAAAAAAAAAAAAAAAAAAAAAAAATCTGAATCTCTGTCTGATATTTCTATTTAATTCTGAAATACTGCTTAAATATGCAAAAAGAATTTTGGGGTAAATCCTAGGTAAAAATATCTAGTTCAATTTCTGTAAAATTTCTTGCTTTCAGGTAAGGGTGACATCATCACCATTGCTAACACTGAAGGGGATGAATATCTGGTCAACATGGAGGGAAAATGAACACTTTTGTGAAACTCCATTTTCATCAGCCTGCAATACTTTGCAGCATATAAGGAAATTACAGTTGTGCTCTTTAATATGCCAATAATGAACAGTGCCCACAGAGATTTGTGTATCAAGCAGTTTTCAAAGAAAACAAGCAACAAAATTTTGGTTTATAAAACAATCACTTTATCTGGTTTCTTCAGTGTATGAAAAATTTAATGGAATTTAGGCTTTAAAATTACACCAGTGAGAAACCACTTTGGAGTCCAGGGAAAAATGGCATTGTCACTATGTCAGCAAAATAGATATGATTTTCATATCCTGTGCTTCAATTCAAACTAACTATTTGCGTGTATACAGCATAATTTATCAAAGCTGAATCCTTCTGTACAGGAAAAATTCTGTGCAAGCAGATTCTCTACTTCATTTGTACCACTTCCACTATCAGGAAACTTTCAGAATCTAGGCAAATAAATTTAAAATATCCCTAATATAAGCATTTATAATAATTTCATTTTCTTCTATTGAGAGTCTTTGCATGAAAATTCAGTACACAATATTGATCTCATCTGACCAAGTTCAAATTAAATAAAAATTTGTACAGCTGTTACAGTTTTTTATATAATTCCATGAGATTTTGATATAGATACTTTTTAGCATAATAATGAGACACAGGAAATCTTTTGAATTTCCAAGACAAGAAAGGCATTTGAAAAGGCAGAAAATATACCTCTGAATGCTTCTATCTCTCCAAATTCCCATACATGTAATTTTACTTTTAGATTTTGTCCTGGTTTTTTGTTCTAAATTAAAAACAATCAAACAAACAAAACCCCAACAACAAAAACAAACCCCCAAAAACCCAGACTGTTTTTTTTTTAATAATTCCATATATAATCAAAACCTCAGCTCTATTTTTCACTTGTTTAATTCCTTCTCTTTGCAATTTTGCAAATAGTGTATACTTGTTCATATCTTAGTAGTTCATATTTCTTATTTTTTGTTTTAAAGATTAGATCTGAGTTTTCTGCTAAGAAATTACCATTATAAACCCCACCAAATAAATGAATCTTGTATGTTAACTTTTCTGTACAAACTTTGCTGGCATTAGTCTGCTTTTATATTCTATAAGGGTTTTTTTTGTCAGTCATTTAGTGGATTTAATATCTTAAGTGCCCTTTCGTTCAGTTGCACATTTCTATAAAGGTACTTTGACAACTTTGGCTGTGAACCATTTTACTTCTGCTTTGCACAGAGGTTCTGTCTGAATTCCTCAATCTGTGGATCAGAAACTTGGCTAGCAAAATTTCATTAGTAGTGCAGGAAACTACTGTAATTCATCTAAGTGTAGTAAATTCAGTTGGAGTCAATTACTTAATTATACTTAAAAATGTGATTGATAGCTGTCTTGCACTGACAAGTTAAAGCTTCACTTATTTTTTAAGTTTTAAGCCCATTTTTGGGGTCAAGAGTTGAATGGAAATATCATGTCACAGCTAGACCTATATGGAAAAACTGGAAATCATATGAACAAAGTATTATGGATAAATCTTCGCTCTAGACAAAAGAAAGACCTTTTCAGAATTATAAATCTCATTTTTCCAAACCCACTAAATGTACAATTAAGACATGACATACTAATGTCACTGTAATACCTTCAGCAGTGCAAAAAATTCGCAGCATAATGCAGTGAGTTGCATTGTTGACTTATCCTCTTTTCATTAATACTTTTTTTATAAATTATAGGTTCTGACTCCTGCAAGTGTACAGTATGGCTACTAGTGAATGGTTTTATTTGGTAAAAAAATCTAGCATACAAATGATGGCTGAACAAGATGTTGATCATCAAACCATTATAATGGAATCTGTTTATAAAAGTACATTTAATGTATTCTTCTGTGCTCTTTGCTTATGTTGCTTCTTCTATTCTCAGAGAGAGCATGTATTTATAATCATATATTGTCAGTTGATTCAAGGTTAAAGACAATGTTGATTACCATAGAATGCTTGATTTTACAAATCGAATGTGCATTGTGTGTATTGCTCTCTTTAAAAATCTTTCTAAAGCAGTTGGTGATCAACAGTGACGTGGACTACTCTTTGTGAAAAATCTATCTCCTCTGACATATTCAATGGACCAATTGCCACATTTTTTTGTGTGCATGTGAAATACCAGATGTTTCTGAAAATCTTTTAAAATGAATGAGTAAACTACTAAAGCTCCATTGTTAGAAATTTTGAATGAATTTTCAGTGAAAACAATGGAGAATTAGATAAAGAACTCCTACCACTGTTAACAGGAATTTTACTTGGAATGTTCTACTTCCATTTTAAAACTGTCCATTTTGTTCCACTGAGTTCCTTGAATACTAAATTGCATGAAGTGAATCAACCAACACCTAAAACAAGCATGAAAGAAAGTCTGAGAGGCATAAAGTATGCAAACATTTGGTCATAGTACTTGACAGGAAATATGAAAAGTCAGTCCTCATAAATCTGAATATATTTTGTTTCCTTAATATCCATATTTTTTTCTAGACCAAGAGGGAAAGTATGGCTTTTATAAAGTGACAACTACAGGAGTTTATTATATATAGTATAACAACTACTTTTTGTTAATCTTGATGTTATGCCCTTCTGTGCAGTTTTCCCTCTTTCCCTTATAATTTATCAGCCACACTTTTTCTACAGTCTTTTGAAATAAAACACAGGACATTAGCTAAAGAAATTACATTATATAAAAAGATACTATCAGACGGAAGACCTCTGTTTTTAATTTACTTTCTGTTGACACAGATTTCTATCTGCTATCGCTTTTCCTTATCAGGCTGATGAAATAGAATTTGTGCAGTGGATACATAGAAAGCTCACTGAATGGCTATCTGTCATAGTCAGAAAAAGTGCTATCTGTCATCAGCAGAGACTTTATTTACTCTTAAAAGTGTTTGTCCATACACAGAATGTAAGCCACAGTGTCCTTGTCCTTTGTTTTGAGCAGTGCAGTTATTAGAAAAAAGAGAACTTGTGCTAAATAACATAATCTGCCTTTCTTCTCACAGGTATCCTTTAAAATATCTAATCTGTACTCTAAACTAAAACTCCAGTATGGAAACAGTCCCAGGAGTACTTATTCAAAAAGAGAATAAGGTAATTACCTATTTTTAAGTATGTTTGTAGCATGTTTGTCTTGTGCCATTTCCAGAGTAAAGAGGACTATGTGCTTCAGCAGCTTTATCTATCTATTTTGGTTAAATATTTGAATCTCAGCATCCTAGATCCTTCTGACATATTAAATGCAGAACTTCACACAACAATTTTTATTTCAACATGAGTTTTTCTAGACTTAAATTAAGGAGCTAAAATTAAGGTTAAAAGCCAATTACTGAGTAGCTTTTCTTCTCATGAAGAACTGTTTAAGAAATCTTGGGCCAAAATGAAAGAGATCAGAATGTCTTAATAAAATTTCTTGTCACTGGCTTATGATTGTGTTCCCTGTGAAAGAAGAAAATGAAAGAGAAGAAGTAATATGTATTACTGTAAAAATTTTTCTCATTATAGTGAGGCACTGAATCCCTCAAAGTCACGGATGTAAAGAAATTTTTTAAAGACTATTTTGAGACGGCTTTTGCAGTCTACAAAATAATGGACAATTGTTTTCTTTAAAACTATGGCACATTTAAACTGATCAGAATCCTGTACAAATGAAAATATAGTCAGTGTGTGTTCTCTGGCTATAAATTTCCCTTATATTTCTAGTTTGTTAGGCAAGTTTGTTTTTTTTTTAATTCAAAAAATCTACTCCAAAATTACAGATTCAAGACTGATCTCTTTCTCTTTCTAAAGGGAAAATTTTACTTTAGATTTTTGAAAGCATTAATTTCATGTTCACTTCCAGACCTGAAGTGATTTGTTATTTTGATTATTAAGAATATCCTAAGCATGAATAATGATGTTAAAAAGTAAGCAGCTCAAGAGACTCAGAAATTAAAGATTAACTTCATAATATCTTACATTTAAAACTGTCTAAGGATGATGCTACTTTAAAGAGCCTATTAACATGGAAACAGTAAACCTTGATGAAGATTTCACTGTGCTAAGAATACACAAGAAAAAAACTAATTAAATGAAGGGAGAAAATCAACCTCTCTGTCTCAAATACAGTAATGGCACAAACTTTTCATTCCAAAATGTGTGGGGGAATTTCAAAATGGCTAAGATTTAGAGTGATCATCTGGAACATGAGATTGAATACGTGGAAGTGACAAATATAAAGTGTGAAAAACATACTCCCCTATACAAATGTGCTACACAATAATAGCAGTGCTGCTGAACACAAGCGGTGCCAAAACAGTATCTAAAGGACATGGATACTTTCTTGACAATTGGTGTTTCTATTTCCTGGAAGAATTCCTTTCATACATCCTTCAGGAAGATGCTGATTTTTGGGCCATGCTGTTCCTTGACATACAAGCAGTTACCTAATTAGTGAGAGCAAGACACCTTTTGTTAGGATTGAGGCAATTCCCTTGGTTATATGAAACAGCATAAGTGGCACCTGTTTTTAAAAGGAAAAAAAAAAAAAATCTGTATATAAATTAGGACCCATTCTTTGCTCTCAGCAAGGGCGAATCTGAAGGGTAGATTACAAATACCCAAATTACTGTCATGAAATACTGGAATTCTGCCATTGGCTTCATTCTGTAAAAGTAAAGACCAATTTTTTTTTTTTTTTTTTTTTTTTTTTTTTTTTTTTTTTTCCCCAGTCAGGAGAAATAAAGAATTTAAAGGTGCGAATCATTTGAGATGTTTTAAATGTCACCTAGAGGATGAGAAGAATTGTGATCTGGGCATGCCCATTTTTTTCCGTGGATGGAAAAGGGACTGACTAGTCCTAGCCTCTGCACTAAATCAGGTGGATCCCTCTTTGTGTGAAGGGCAACAAAGCTCTCTTGTCTGGAGAATAAGTCCTATGAGGAGCAGCTGTGGGAGCTGGGGTTGTTCAGCCTGTAGAAAAGGAGGCTCAGGGATGACCTTATTGCTCTCTACAGCTCTCTGAAAGGAGGGTGTAGCCAGGAGGGGTTTGGGCTCTTCTCCAAGGCAACCAGCAACAGGACAAAGGGAAATGGCCTCAAGTGGCCCTATGGGAGGTCCAGGTTGGTAAGGAGGAAGACTTTCTTCACTGATAGGATAGTTAAGCTTTGGAATGGACTACCCAGGGAGGTGGTGTAGTCACCATCCCTGGAGGTGTTCAAGAAATGATTGTGCATGGCACTCAGTGCTAGGGACTAATTCATAAGATGGTCAAAGGCTGGAATTAATGACCCTAAAGATCTTTTTCAACTTAAATGTTTCTATGATTCTGTGAAGCACACAGCATCACTTATCCGTAAAGTAAAATATCCAGAAGAGGCTCAGCAATACATTTAATCTGAGGGTCACAATCCCTGTAAATTATTAAGATATTGTTATGCAATTAAAACTGGTAAAAAATTAAAATAAAATAAAAATAATAATAAAAATAACTAAATTGATAAAAGTAATAATTAGTTTAAATGAATCATTTATGGAATAATTTAATCAGCTGTATCTTACATCTGGCTTCAAATATTTTTTTCTACATTGAAACATTTCTACTGTTGAAGTGTCACAGTGAAGAAACATAGTAAACAACAGCCAGTCACCTCACTTTTGGTTTTGGGACATTTTGTATAGCACCTAAAATAAAAATTAGGACAGGATAAAGAATGGAAAATATTAGTATTCAGCTTACCATTCTTCTGTGGATGAAGAGTTCTTCCATTTTTTATTTATTCTGCTTCTTTGAAGGGAAGATGAAGCTGAAGAAATTGTAATTGGAAGTGTCCCAGTTACATCTAGAATCTGTCAAAAGTTCATCTGCTAATCATGTTGCTTAGAGCTGCAGCCTGCCTGTCTATAACCTCCTCCTTTGGGAACTTTTTGCCTTTGTAGTTTGTAGGTTGTTGTGGTTTACAGGTAATTTCCAGATTCAGTTCAAAAAGCGAGTTAAGGTATAGACAAGTCTGAACTGGCACAAATCTAGCTACTGCAGAGATTAGGAGGTATCTTCAGGTGTTCTTGTCATGTTTCCACTGAAATGACCAACAGTGAGCCAAGTTTTACAACCAAATAGAACCAAAAAGAAGGGTTTATTCCATTGACTACTGGAAAATTAGTAGAAATTATTTATTCTGCAACTTTAAAAATAACTCTCTTTCCTTGTTTATGGTTATCACTATAGTTGGCCTTGATAAAAGCAAATATCAGATGACAGGAAATATTACCTTGGGAAGAAAGCAACAGAACATTTCTCTATCAGTTTTAAAGTGAGAATAAAGCTGGAAAAATATTGTCAACAGATTAATGGAATTTTATCTATGACTATTTTTATAGCTTAATTGCATTGCCAATTTACTGTAGCTGATACATACATAAATAAATATATATATATATACACAGATATATGATTGGAAATCTATATGCATAGTGCTGTAATCTATTATTTGTCACGAGTCATGTGCTATACAAAGCTGTCCTAGGGTGACTAGAGTCTAATCTTTCCTCTTCCCTCTTCTGTGTTAATAAAGCTTCCATTTCCTATTGTGTTTTCAATTTTCTTTCTAAAGGATGAGATTATTTTTTATTAATGAGCCTGAAATTCCAGTCCTACCAGTCTTGCTTGTATATCACTGGGTAGATGAATGTCTATATTTTTGTTAGCATATTTATGAAGTGTTGATTTTGATGCTCATTTCAATGATTAATCATTTGGTGATCTAGGTCTAAACAAACACACTCCTTGCCTGTAAAAGCAAATTTTCTGTCTGCCTCCCAACAACAAAAAAGAGTCACTCACATAAAACTATTGCTTATGTTTTCCAAACTAAGCTGAAATACAGGGAACTTTCAACACAGTGATTAGCAAAATAGGTTACCCTGTAAGGGGGAAAAATAAATTGCTGAAACTGATTGCTCCATGCAGAGTATCCTTTAAAAGCACAAATAGAATCTGAGCCAGTACTAGCCGAGAGCATTCTAAGCTGAAGATTATGCTGTTATCATATCATGCACTTGAGAGTCCTCTGGTAGAAAACTTTGGGAACAATTACTCACTGATTTATAGAGAGAATATTAATGTCTTTCTGAAGTTGCAGCAAAAGTGTTATTGAGTCTCGAGGATCTAAGTTTCCATTAAAAAATAAGCAGCTTCCAGTTATCCTCATTAGAATCCAGAAGCGGTATAGGTAACAAACTGAAAAATTTCAGAACCATGACTCAGGATGATAACATTAATATGGAAAGGCTTTCTTAGTTCTCTGAAATTAAATTCTGCACAAATCTAGAAGATATAATCTAGAAAATAGGAAATTTGAAGTAAATATATGGTTCTGGGAAAAGTAGTTAATAAAAAAGAAATAAAAGTAAAATAAAGTATAAGGAATAAAAAATGTACTTTGGATAGTAGTGAATAACAATAGGTGCTGAACATCTGTCAAGAGGATGGAACTAAGGCTGTTCAAGGAAAATATACCACCTTAAATATATACCACCTTAAGGCTGTTCAAGGAAAATATACCACCTTAAAAGTTTTCTCTATGCTGGTAATCATTAACATTGAGATCTAAAAAAAATCCCAAAAGTACACCCCATAAAACACCCCCAAACTACAGCAGCATCAACAAAAAGGTAGACTATAGCACTCTTAGGTAGGTGTTTTATTCCCAGCTGGTTTTAACTAGTATTTTTTCTTAAGGCTTTTTCATGCCCACACAAGTCATTCTCCAGCTACATCCTTCTTCAATTGTGTGTGTAGTTTCCACACAAAAACCTGCAGCAGCAAGTGAAATTTGACCTTTTGTTCCATGTTCCTCTCAGACCCATAACACGTGGGGGAATTTGTTCCTAACTAAACTTGAAAACATGTCTCTGACTTAAAAATGATACAAAACAACAGTGAAAAACAACCTCTTCTTGCTTTTTAATTTAACAACCCTTCCCCCAAAGCAACAGAATAATATTATCAAAGCTTAATGGTATAATTAACATTTCTATTGTTATAATTAACATTTCTATCAAAAAGGAAAAAAAAATCAGATTTGTTTTACATATATAACTTTCAATACTGACCTTTAGCCAACAGAACTAACTATGCTGAGCATTTTCTTTTGATATAGCTGTGTTTGTTCTCTGGATGTTTTGCTGTTTAAGGTACAGATACTTCAAATCTCTTCTAGAGTGAAGCATGCTGATTTTGTAAGCATGGCAGATGACTTTAAATCATGCTAAAGGTAGGTTTTTAATTAGATGAACATGGGTAATTTCTGACCATGCCTTGTGGTTGCTACAGCATGAACTCAGAAATCTATATACGGATGAAACACTTCTCTCCTTTAGAAGTTATAACATGGGCATACTAAATAAAGTCTGGATGAACTTTTTTTCAGCAATGTAAGTGAATTATTCATGAAACCATTTGATTGTCCTAGGAATATTTGGAATAGAGCATTCCAAGGGACTAGATGGTTGGTATAGCTAAACAATCCCATGTTTTTTGTTTGTCTGATTGACAGGTTGAGTTTATGACCTTGGGTGTCATTTTCCTTCATCATAATTCACAGAAGTGGCCTCAGCCCACATAGTTAATTTTATTCAAAATAAGCTGTAGCTTGGAATCAGTCATTTTGTGCAGCTAATCAGGACCCTCAGAGGAAGGAAAGGATGAGCTTGATTAAGATTGCAGATTGAATTTGAGACATTTTATCTTCATTTCCTCCCTCTGTGACTTCTGGTATTTCTGTCATAACCTTCTGCAAAAATCTTGACAATAAGATCTATTGCTTAGTCCTCTGCTCTTTAAAAGGGTTGCTATTATTCCATGTAGTTAGATTGCAATTATTTTGGTCAATACTTTGTGTTTGTTTGTTTGGTTGGTTTTTTTTTTTTTTTTTTTTTTTGCATTTAGACTCTAAAACAATAGGATCTATGTGTGGTTCTTTTGCTTTTTTTTTTTTTTTAATACAATACTTACATGGTATCAATCTTATTCCACATTTGCACATTTATCATTGGCTAAATCTTGACTCAGCAATCTCTCATAGTTCATAGCTTATTTTATTTTTCATAACTGAACTAAAATCTGTACCTGATTTCTTCTCACAGCTGGAGATTAGTACTGTTCTCCCTGCTGAAAAAAGGCTGACATAGATCCAAAGCTATCCCATGGGAAAAGTTGCACTAAAGTAGAAAAAAAAAATCATAATTCTCCCAATTAGTCAAATCTTAGGTCATTAATAAACTATGCAGATTTTGAGGGCTGTAATGTCAATAACCTTATCCCTACATCCAAAGGATGGACAAGGCACATGCCCATTCTACTTGTTAACAAGATCCAGGAAGGGATGCCATGGGAGTGAGAGCAATTAGAGAAATGTAAGCTATTAGATTCAGTATTTGAAGGAAAGCAATTTAATTTTGGAACCATCTCTCTGTTGGAGGTAACTGTTGCTGTAGGGAGCCCAGCTGCAGGAGAGAGGTTTGATACTGGATTGTGGCATACCCAATAAACTGAGCTTTTGTGTTTGCAGTGACTGTGGTACAGGGAATGTGGCAGCTATTTCCATAACAGCACAGCTTATTCCTGGCACATATTGAATAAACTGTGACTTCTGCCAGAGCTTGTTCCTGAGGAATTCAATTTAGACCCCATCATGAGTGTGAGCAGGTGATTTGGCTGACTTTTCCTGTGGAGATTAACTAGTTACATTACAGTGCCTGGATACTTCCAATGGGATCAATCAGGATATGTTAATTGCACCAAGATAATTTTAAAGTGGTGTAATGGGAAATTTGTTAACTTGGGAGAAATGCTATATTTTTAACAGTAAGGGGTATTGTTATTATTATTCTTTTGAACAGGTGGTCTAACAGCATGGAAGGAACCATGCCGCTGACAATAAGAGAAAAGAGAAGGATCCAGAGAAATGAACCAGCAGGAAGTTCAGGGTTTGTTTGGATAATTTGAAAAACTTATTAGTAGATGGTTTGTCTGCACCAAGAAATACAGTATGCTCAAATTAAAGGTATTGCAGCAAGACTTTATGTTGCTTTCTCAATTGCTTTACTTCTTCAACTTCAGAAGGCTCTAACAGAGGGGAAAACCCTGGATGGTGATGTTTTAAACAATATTATAAGTTGTAGAAACTGTTCATTTAAAAGAAAAAGAGAAAAAAGAAGTTAATGAAGATACTCAGGAACTGCTGGTGATGTTCTTCTTATGTTTGATCCTGTCTTAAAACTGAGAACTGAAAAAAGAAGAGAAAAGAATATCAAAGTCAATTTGTTCATCTGATGCTGACTGTCATGAGCACTTACTACCAAGAGATAGGCAACCTTCATCCAGGGCTGCTGCAGCAACACCCAGTTATAAAGGTAAAACAAGATCAGGAAGAATGAGACATTGTTGAATGCAGCCTCTGATAGAAGGTGAAAATTGCTCATGCTAAGAAGTGGAGGAGAAAAAATGAGAAAAAGCGCTTAAGAAGCAGACAATCAGAAGCTTTTGCAGATGAAATAGAGAGGAATTGCAAAATTAGGTCACAATTGAAAAATAGTAGATGCTCCACAATAAACTAGGGCTTAGCAGTGTGTTTGTTTCTGTGGTGGAAGCAGGTTTGGGTTAGACCCAGAGCGAATTGCAGTTCCTGCAAAGGACAGACAGAAGTGAATGCGTAACAGGCTAACATCTGGGCTAGTGTTACAACTGCTGGCAGAAGGACACCAGGGAACCTCTTCCCATCTCAGTCCCTTCTTTTCCTAGCTATACCATAAAGGACAGGTGTTCTCTCCTTGCTGTCTTGTAGAAAACTTATTTTCCAAGTTCTGGGAGTGTTTCTGACTGTAAACCCTGGTTGGAGGTACCAGCTGCTTCCACTCAGATGTGAAATAAGTATTTCTAAGTGTGGATTAGGAAAAAGCTTAAGATAAGCTCTCTCCATTTTTTTTTTTTTTTCATTAGCCAGCTCAGAGAGACCTTTTTTTCAGCAGGATCATTATTGCAAATCCAGCATTGAAGTGATCAGCTCTCTCCATATGGGGTATATTGACCTTGAGTACCCCTGTTCCAGGAGCATGGGTTCCACTTTAGCAGCTAGCAGTTAGCTGACACAAGGCAGGATAATGTGGTGTCAAATACTTGCACAAGCTTTCTTATGGGAAAGTTTTATATGAGGAAGGTTGGACTTGGAGAGGGGAGACTAGCAGTTTTGAGACATGAAAGGAGTGGGACTGCTGCTGCTGTTCAGTTTCCTGCTTCATGCCACAATTGTGGACATGGGCTACTGCTCTGTCATATATCTTTCTGCTAGTTCAGCCACTGAACAAGAAATAAAGCAAGAAAACTTGTGTCACAACAGACAGTTGAGTGTATGGTTCACAGAATAAAATAAATAGCCCAAATTTTAGAATAAATTTGGTAAATTCAGAAAGTAAATTTTAAAAAATACTGTCTGACCTTATCTATTTTTCACACTATCAAAATGAATGGTAATTGCACAGTAGATATTATCAAAACAAATAATAATTTTATATAACCCTTAAGTCCATGCTGGATCATAAGAATTTCTGGAGACTTGTTTTAAATGCAGGATAACAAGTTTATATGACTAGTTCAATAACTAGTTTATTTCTATTTCTGTCATTGCCTGTTGTCTAGATTGGCTATTTTATTTGTAGGGGTTAAGCACAATATGGTGCAGTAATGTGAGAGTAGGCAAAGGGATTGGAAAGAATAAGGATATTTTTCTTCACATACATTATTTGCCTTTAGAGGGAATAGTGGGGCAGAGTTGAGGAGGAGATACAGAGTGGGCTGGAGCCAAGCAAGTGACAAATATGTCCTGCAATGTGTGAATGGCAGAGCTGGTAATTAATCACTGGAAATAGGTAGGGACATTCCTAACAGAGGGTTTTTATTTATTATGTTTAGTCAACTTTTATAATATTTATCTTATGAGGGGGTAATCACAACTGAGGCTAATAAATCTCATTTATATAAAGATATGGTGAAATGTCTATTGACAAGATTATTGAACTGTCCTATAAAATATCTTTTAATAATAAAAAAAATTAGAGATTTTTATGATGACCTTAAAAAATGCAGTGATTAAATGGGGTCAGAGAAAAAGTGAAAACAGATCAGAATTTATGAATTTATCTGTACTGTTGTCTTTATTTATTGGTGTTAATATGTTTTGGATGTTTACTGTAACACAATATACTTCATACTTCATGAATAGCTATGAAAGCTATTCCTACTCTTATCATTTTTGAAATTTATTCTGAAGGACTACCAATTCATAGATGTCAGAATCTGTCCATTATCAGAATGAAGGTTCTGTTTTTTGAAATCATTCAATGCACACTGAGATATTTTTGGGGCATTTATTTCTAATTATCTCAGTTACTGTTCCTCTAGGAACAGGTCCTACCTCTGCGGTAGATCCTAACATTGCCTCTATTCCAATGAGTGATTTAACTCCTCCTTCAGGATTGCATGGCAGAACCTTGCAACCTGGGAAGCACTCCTTCCCTAATATTTTATTAGAGATAATTATATTAAACATTGTGCCAGAACATAAATATTCAGGTGCTTTAGCCTGCAGAAAAGGAGGCTAAGGGAAGGGCTTTTTGCCCTTGACACTCCCTGAAAGGAAAGTGTAGCTAAGTGAGGATCAGTCTCTTCTTCCAGTCAGTTTACAACAGGACAAATGGCCTCAGTCTCTGCTAGAGGAGATTCGGGTTGGTAACCAGGAAGAATTTCTCCACTTGTAGGATGGTTAGGCATTGGAAAGGACTGCCCAGGGAGGTGGTGGATTCACTGTCCCTGGAACTGTTCAAGAAATGACAGGACACAGCACTTAGTGCTATGGTTTAGTTGACAAGTTGGTGTCCAGTCAAAGGTTGGATTCAATAATCTTGGAGGTCTTTTCTAACCTTGATGATTCTGTGATTCTATTCTATTCTGTAATTCTATGAAGTATCTGGTTTATTTGATCCTTCATAGCCATTAGTCTGATGAAAAGTAAAACAGTACATAACAATAAAAATATATATCTAGAAGGGCACAGCAGTGAATGACCTTATCAAATGTGTGGCAATTGACCTTATCAAACATGTTAAGCATTCTTCCATTATTCTGGGAGGCTCTTCTGCAGTAGTTGTTGCAATCATTTAACATCTCATTTTGCTGTGATGCTGTAGTTGTCACTATCATGACCTATGAGGGTTCCTTGACTGGCAGGTATATGAAGATGGAGACTGGGATTCTCAGGGTTCTGCAGTACATAAGGTCACAGAAGCCTGCATTTCTGAAAATGTCTTTGTTATAAGTACAAAGCTACTGTTACTAAAACCTAATACATTGTGTGTGTATATATATATATATATATGTGTGTGTATATATATATGTATGTCTCTGAAAAATTACTACTAGGAGAGAAATGACATTTATATATGTGTGTATATATACATATATTACTAGAGTAGAGCAATTACTGGGTTCCAACTGTGAAAGCAAATATACACTTACGAACATTTGCCTGTATGTGTGCACCCCATAAATGTATCATGCAAGATGTTACTGCTACAGCACTCATCAAGTTGTTCCAATCTTTGGAGAAAAAATTTCTACTTTAGTGATTATCGCTGTCCTGGTGTCATGGAGTGCAGAGTAAGGCAGGCATCTCCAGCCAGACTCTGGTCTGTCCAGGAGACATCGTGCACGTCAAGCACCAGAAAAACATGCAGAGAAGCTCACTTTGAGTAGGCAGCAATCTACCTTTTGTACTTTTCACTGTAGATATGTAAGTGGGTGCACATCAAATGTTACTGGAATAATTATTGCTGCTTCCTGTTTTCCTGGGAGATCAGTTCATCATCACAGTTTCTTTGTCCTGGACTCATCAAGGTTTTTGTGTTCTGCCAGCTACTCTGCCTCACAGAGGTTTTGGATGAGTTTATCAGAGATGTCTTGGGACTCCAGCTAATATCCATATCCCTTTTTGTCAGTATGTTTACCAGGTCACCACTGTGGTAGCTGTTAAGAGGTGTATGAGTGAAATTATTTAAATTCAAAAAATGTGAAAGTAGTAAAATTGTGTTCCTGACACCTTAGAAATATAATTGTGTACTCAGTTTTATGGCATTTTCTTTTCTATATTTCTCATATCAAGACTTCGAAGACCTCTGTGTAAGCAAATTAAAATAACATTTCTGGGTAAAAACCCCAGTGGTTTGGTTTTGTATAGAAGGATATAAAACCTGCAGTAGCTTTTTAGTCTGAATTGAAAAAGTACTTGATCTTTTTTTTTTCAGCATGGCATGATATTAATTCTAACTGCTTTCATACCCTTTATGAGACTGGAAATCAGAGAGATGTTAAGTGAGTGTCCAAAAGCATAGAAATTACCCTATAAAATTTAATTTTCTGGGTATTTGATCATCATCCTCTTTTTACGCTCCCTTCTTCCCCCAAATCCATGTGTAGTACAATATCCATGGCAGTCAGAAAATATTTGCAAAAAAAAAAAAAAAAAAAAAAAAAAAAAGAAAAGTTTATTCTGTTTTTCCATCTGTTGAAACTGGTTGGGGAGATGTTTTCTTTATCTTGTGTATAACCCATTCCTCATAACTCCAGGGAGGAGGGGGCAGGTGCTTTCTGATAATGGGCCAGCTGTTAAAACCAGGTGAAGCAATGCTCCTTATCTCTTTCACAACCCATCCTCCCTCTGGGGGATATTTGCTGTTAATGTGCCATCAAGGCTCACTGCATGGCTGATACAATTACATCATTCCATTGTGAAATGCTCCATCCAGTGTGGGGAGCCAATCCTTCCTACCTAGATAAAAACTTAGACTCAGGAATACCAGGTAGCCTGTTTTCCATGAGATTCCAGAGGAAGACCAGACCCTTCTTGCCACCCCTGGACCCTTCTACAGGACCATTTCTATTCCAACAGAACCACATCTGTTTCTCCTGGAGGATGTATTTGGACTGCTTCCAACACCCTGACCAACAGGGTGTCAGGTAGTATTTCTGACTCTGCCAGGGTTTCTAGGATTTTTGTTTGCTTGCTTGCTTGTTTTTTGTACTACTACATTTGTTATTTTATTATTCCTATTAAAGAACTGTTATTCCTATATCTTTGCCTGAAAGCCCTTAATTGCAAAATATTGGGGGTTAGGTTTGTTCCTTTTTACCTATAGAATTTTTCCCCATAAAGTTGCTAGGAGACTAAGTACTGGGTGCTTGACCAAAACAAAGAAGTGGCCAAAGGCGAGTTTTGGGGTGGATGCTTTCTGATAATGGCCCAGCTGTTAAAACTGGGTGAGGCAGTGTTTCTTATCTCTTTCACCACCCATCCTCCCTCCGGGGCATATCTGCTGATAATGGGCCATTAAGGCTCACCAATGACACGGCACTTTAGATCATCCCATTGGGAGATGCTCCACCCAGTGGTGGGGGCCCCCCCGGCGTTTCCACCTAGATAAAAACAGAGACTGAGGAACACCAGACATCCTGTTTTCCACTGGATGCCAGAGGAAGATCGGACCCATCTCACCACCGCTGGACCCTTGTTTTTTCGACGGGATCATCTCTACTCCACAGAACCGCATCTGTTACTCCAGGAGTATTCATCTGTTTCGAACACCCTGACCAACAGGGTGTCAGGTCACATCCCTGACTCTGTCAGGGTTTTTTTTAGGGTTTTTGTTGGTTTTGTTTGCTTGTCTTTCTGAATTACTACATTTGTATTTTTAATATTCCTTGTAAAGATCTGTTTTCTGTTCCCAAATCTTTGCCTGAAAGCTCCTAATTAAATTATAATAATTTGGGGGAGGGGGTTTACATTCTCTATTCCAAGGGAAATTCCAGCTTTTGCTGGCAGATACTTGTCTTTCTAAACCAAGACACAAAATTATAATAATTTGGAGGGAGGTGGTTTCCATTCTCCATTCCAAGGGAAACTTCAGCTTTCCCTGGCAGACATCTATCTTCCTAAACCTAGACAAGGATGAAGCCTCCTTTTTATCCTAATTTCCCGACCTTATGTCCCTCTCTCTTTCCCCAGTGGCAGAGATACTTGAGAGGTACCAACTTCCTGAAACACCTAATACCTAAGACCTCCTTCCAATGTAACCCCCCTTTGTCTTTTCCCTATGTCACTCAGTGGAATTCCTTATGGAATTTATGGTTTTCCCCATTCTTTATTTCTTTCTTCTCTCAGTATCCAGTTTTATTTATCAGCAGACCTACAGTTTCTTTGTAAAGACTAACCTCTCTCATTCCGTTCATCAATCAGTGGAATCCTTCCCATTGTTTTTCAGTGGTAGTTTTATGTACCAACAGACCCACAGTTTGTTTACAAAGACAAGTCCCTCATTCCCTTCAGCAGGATGAGTGTTATAGGGAGACATACATGGCTCCAAAAGATCTCCCTTTAACTGGGACTCAATAACAGGCTGTAACCCCTTCCTTCATCCCCTTGAAAGGGGGTATTGCTTTTTAGACACCACTTGTCCTGGTTGCTTCAGAGTAATTTGGAGAGCCTCCACATCCAGTTCTCCATATTGCCCTGGGACTGCCAACACTTCTGGGTTCACTTTAGCATAAGCTTTATCAGCACAACAGCACTAGCCTCCCCATCACCCCTCATAACACTAACTTGCACTTCCAACTCTGCCATCAAATCCCCTCCTAGCAAACCACAATCACAACTAGAAACAAACAGAAACTCATGCTCTTCATCTCACATATTCACCAATAGTGATTGAATAAAGTGCAGTGGTTCATCTTTCTTACTTACTCCCTGACTTATTAAAATAACCCTCTTTGACATAAAATTCAAAGTAGACAGAGAGGCTCCCAAGTCTACTAGGAAACACACTTCTTCATTCAGACCCACCCTGCATGTTATCAAGGGCTCCAGAGTGGTGAGCTTCCAGTACAATAGGAGATTGTGATACCCTTAACAATTTCTAATTTTTTTTTTTAAATTTTTTTTTTTTTTTTTTTTTTTTTTTTTTTTACAAATAACACATTGATTTAAAAATGTGCCATTATCCTTGCCTGGACCTTTACCTTTTCCTCCTCCCTTCTTACGTATATACCTGATGGGCCTTCCTAATCAACGCTTGCCAAGGGCCCATTCTGTCACCTCTCCACACAGTGCTCCCACTGTTTGTGGGTTCTCATGCTCCCAAAGTTACCAAACTCTGCAAAATCACTCACCTCCCCGGTGACCCAAACAAAATCCCTGCTTATCTCAGGCCAGGCTTTGGTGACAGATTGTATCCTACACCATATACCAAAGTCAGTCCCTGCACTGCTGCAGTGTCCAGATGCACTCCCCAGCACACCCATCTAGGCCTCCGGGCTGCTCTCCTAGCGCCACAAGCTCTGTAAAGCACCAGGTCGCAGTGGATGGACACAGCTGATGGTGCCAGAGGGGTGGGAGGGTGGATAGAACATCCTGCAGCCTCATGGGGCTAGGAGCCACTGCAGCCCCTGCCTGCAGGGATGTCGGTATCAGACACCACCCGTCACTGAGCCTCATAACCTTGGCTCCATCCCACACCTCCCACACAGGTCCTCAGCCTGTGCCCCTGTAGTCTCACACCTGGCATCAGAACTCCTCACCATAGAGAAACCCACTTAAATCCTGAGTAGTAAGTGGACAAACACAAACCCTCCACTCTGGCTCCATAATGACCCAGGGAGGAGTGAGGGCATAGGAACCATATCTCCCTGTTTTCCCTATCCCGGAAGCTGGAAATACAAAAGACTTGGGTCCTGTATTAGACTGCATATTTTGCAAATAAGGTGAACATCCCAATCTGCACCGATCTCTTTTCTTTCCTTACCACAGTATTCCATTGCTGTTTGCTTTAACCATATTTCTCCACGCTCCCCTTCAAACAATCCTCTCCCAAACCAACACCATTGGTCACCTGTTGCAGAGACCCTTTCTCAGCTTTCCCTTACTGCCCTCTGTGGACGTCAATCTCCTGTTGCTGAGACCCCTTTTTGACTCTCCTTATTGCCCCCTCTGGACATCCATGTCCTTAACTACCTCTGGGAGAATGTGCAAACCATGTCAACATTCTCCCAGAGAACCCTTTGGAGGTATTTTGGGATTGTCATCCCTGTAGTCGAGATCCTTTTCTTGATTTTCCTTTACTGCCCTCTCTGTCCTGCCATGTTTTACACCCCAAGGTCTCACTGTACACACTGGTGAGATTTCTAGTGGTCTTTTCCTGTGGACATGTCACAGATCCCCCCTAGTCTGCCTCTTGTCTGCCTAGTCTGCCTCTTGTCTGTCTCCTGAACAGACTTGGGTACCCCCAGACCAATTGCCCAGTGCCAGCCAGTGTTGGAGGCTTTTGTCACCTAAAAATTGGGTGAGACACGCCTCCAGCTCCTCTTCTCTTGTGCCATGCCCAGACAGTGGAAGGACCCTAGATCAGGGATCTTGTATGGAAAATCATGGTATCAGAAGCTAGTTTTCATTAAGGAGACAGAGGACTCCTGCAACTTTATTTGAATAATGGGAGAGAGGCAATTGGAACATATTCCCACACGATTTTCTCTCTCCAGGTTTTAGAGGATGCAACCTCTTTTTATCGTCAACTCTTGGCCACGTGTTACCCTCTTCCCTTTCCCATTGGCTGAGATACTAGGAAGGTACCGCCTTCGCGAACTGCCCACCACATATCACTCCTTGAACCTGTCATTTCCCCGCAACGTTCAGCTGCTCCGCTTATGTGGGCTCATTTGTCCATTTCAGTAGTCAAAACTAACCCTAATCCAACTCTGGGTTCTATAACAAACCAGTGACTTGAAGTTGATAGAGACATTAAGTCCCATTTCAAAGACATTAACACCCATATCTTCACCCATGGAATTGTTTGTAAAGACATTAGTACACATCTTTCCTGTTACCTCCACTGCCTCTCATGTCACCTGGCAGTCAGCTCCGTGTCCTGTGTTCCCATCTTCCTCCTTTTAATAACAAATCCTGGTTGCATTGAGGATCCTCAGTCCTTCCAGGAGCAGAGACACACTCATAGTCTGTTTCCATAGTGTTGTGGTTTAGGAATGGTATCCCCTTATTTAGTGTTCACAGTGAAACATTCCAAATTATGCACCACCCGGCATGTGGCTGGAGAGGAGAATTGGAGGTACAAAAGGAGAAAATCACAGGCTGAGATAAGAATAATTTACTGGAAACAGCAATGAAATAAGAAACAGAATAGTAGCAGAAACAGTATTAATAACAGAGTGTACAAGATGGGAACAATTCACGTGTTCAGCATGTGGAACCTGATGTTACCCTGATCACATGCTTCACACTACCCACCAGAAGAGACCCCTTCCCCCACTCTGTACTTAATATGAGGTGGTACAGAATAACCCCCTTCTTGGCCATGCACCTTGTGGCTACTGCAAAAATTAACCCTGTCATGGCTGCAACCAGGACAGGCAGCAATGTGCTCTCCACATGTTTCAGAGAAGGAATAAATAAAATGTAATCCCTGAGGCAGAGGCCTTGTTTTCAACCCACAAATCAATGGAGCAGTGACGAGCATGTCACCACTTCCCTAGAAGCTCCTTTGAGCTTCACAAAGTTGCCATCTCCACTTAAGAAAGTCTAAATTATACCTGAACTTGACCCAAAAAATCTCTTCGTAGATTCTCACTGCCAGAATAGACTGTCCTTCCCTGACTAGCATGTCCAGCAGCAGGAGATTTGGATCAATGATGGCATTCAAATGGTCCAAAAGGGAACTGATGTTATGGATGTGAAAATGGGATTTAAAAAACATCCTACTGGTTTTCTTCTGAATGTGCAACAGCTGCTATTGAGTCAGACTTTCCCTGAAGATGCAGGGACATCTGTCATCTGGCTCCTGTTGAGTCAGGTTGCCTGTTTGCTCTTTCAGTGGATTTTGTTCATTTTGGGTAAATAGGCTGGAGAGAAATGAGGGAAAGGTTTGATGTTGGGTTCATGTCAACATCTGCAGTTTGCAGTGGCTTGTGCATGAGGCTAGGCCTTTGCAGGCAGCCTCTGGAGCAGGAGGGGCTCTGTCAGGGGGGCAGACAGGCATGGATCAGCACTGATGCTGAGGCATCATCACTGGATTGTGAACCAAGGTCTCTTCTTCCAGTAACTTCTTACCAGTGTGACACTGGTTGTCCACTGCAGGCATCTGAGTCAGCCAAGCAGGGCAGGGATGAGACTGGATGATTCAGAGGGCTTATTGCTGCTCTGCCCTGTGGATTTTGCATTAAAAGATCAGGATTTGGGTGCTGGTAAACCTGATTGCCCTTCAGTAGCAAAAGAAATCACAGAATGGTTTCTGTTGGGAGAGACTTTTAAAGGTCATCTAGTCCACACCCCTGCCAACAGCAGTGACATCTTCCACTATCCCAGGCTGCTCCAAGTTCCATCCAATCTGGCCTTGGACACTTTCAGGGATGGTGCAGACATAGCTTCTCTGGGCAAGCTGTGCCAGGCCTTCTGTGTTACTTATTTCCACTGAGTTGTCACCTAGGAGCAGGTAGAGGTAAAAAGCTGGAATTGCACCACCAAGGAGCCCATGGGAAGTGAATTTAAGGTTGAACATAACCTTCTTCAAAGCACTCTGGGTAGTGAGAAGGTGGATTCTCTAGGACAGCAAAGCAAGTTGTCAGTTGGGGCAGTGTCTCCAGGGTCATCTTCCTAGATTTAAAGTGGTCCATGGAATATGGGCTGGTGTTTATCTTCTGCAAAATAAACAGGCAACAAGGTTTCTTTAAGTTTGTCCTAGCACCCTATCCAGCTGCCCCTTCTCTTTGAGGCTTTAGCAGCAGAAAGGGGACATGTACACACAGAGTGAAATGTTCTGCTTTAGGTCCCATGTATGTCCTGGGCTTTGGAGTTCAGAGTTCATTGCAGGCCTTTGGCAGCCCTCCTGAGGGCTCAGAAATTGGAAGATCTGAAGGTGGCAACATGGGACCATGAATATTGCCAGACTCACCATGCAGCGTTCTGGTTGCAAGGCTCACAGACCATGTACTGGGATGCAGGTGAGTGCTGTGTGAGTTCCCCTGGTGTTTGATCACATCCAGAAATGACATCTCTAGGGAGGACTGGGTCAGAGATCTCTCCTTGTGATCAGTCTCCTGAGTTATCTCTGAAGCACGCTTTGCTATTAACCTGGCAGGTTAATATAATCAGATATTATAGAATAGTCTATCTCTGACCTCTTGCATCCCACCCCAGAGCAGTTCAGGTGGTGGGCAGGCACAGCTGGTCATCTCCTGTCCTGGTGGTGCAGAGCAGAGACAGCCATTGCCATCCACAACTGTCAGAGGTGCAAAGGTCTGAAAACTTTCCCAGGGAGTCCAGTTCTGACCTGCTGGGCTGTGGTAGTGCCCAGGGGTCATCACAGTAGTTGGGAGGAGTGTGGGGGCAAAAAGAGGCTGGTGTTTGTGGAGCTAGAGCTTGGGAAGTGAGAGAAGGATGAAGGATGCTAAAGAAAAGCAGAGGAACACAGGGGACTTTGGAGGAAAGGGAGAATTTGGACCTGTCTGGAGAGAGGTCTCTAAGGAGCTGGAGAGGTCCTGGGAGGGGGGTGACAGGCTGAGGGATGGTGGATTGGGACTCCCAGATCCCTGTGGTTGCTGTACTTGTGAGGTGGATGACGTGAGGGAGTGTCCTGGGGTGAGGTCCCTCCAGAAGGACTCTATTTGGAGGTTTTCTCTCAATTTTGCCTTAAATCAGGACAGGGAGATGCACCATCTACAATATCCTGGGCTGCACTTCCAAGTGAAGAGGAATCTGGTGGGCACCTGGTCAGCCTTTCTCAGGTGCCTGTTTCAGGTGTATATGTAGATGAAGGTCCCTGCTGACTTCTGCCCAAAGCTGAGGCCTGTGATGGAGCACTGGAGATCACCTGCACCAGGGAGGTGGCTCCGCAGGTGCGAGGGGTGACTGGCTTCTGGAAAGGGGGTCTTGCTTGGACTGACAGCTCTTACCAGGTGAGGTACCTCAGAAAGTGTTAGGTTATCTCTAGAACATATACTTCTGGAAGATCCTGCAACATACATGTAGTCAGTTTGGGTCTGAATGGGTTGTTTTGCACTGGGTGCTGCTTGCAGGGGCATGCTGGGATTTACAGGAAAGCACTACACAGCTTGGCATTAAAGATCAGAGCCTTGTGAGCATCACTGCTATCAGTGAAAAAATCATTGACTGGCACTTCCCGTGCCCTGGCACATGAAACAAGCAATGGCCATGCCTGAGGCTTGCAATCTCTTTAATACAGATCTCTGTGTGCAGGCATATGATCGACTTGTGCCAGTGCTGCTGGAGGGAAAGCATTGGTTTATCCCTGCATCCCTTGGGCAGGAGAGCTAGTGGAGTGGCCGTGCAGAGCAGTTCCTCGAGCTCCAAGCTGTCTTTCACCCACTGATTTTTAGATTATATTTCACAATTGGAAGTTCCAGATGGGGAAGTTTCTGTTTCCCAAGAAAGCTGTTTCCCAAAATGCTGTTGGCTGCTCAGTTTTTTTTTTTTTTTTTTTTGAGTAAAGCCTGTGTTGATTTCACTCTGCCTGGGTGTAGCAGCAGGGAGGAAAGTGGCCACAGGCAGTTGAAATGTTGAGCAAGAACAAATTAGGGATGTGAGCGAGTTGAATTTGCCTTTCTAGGAACTTAGAAAATGGTGCAATGTGTGCTGAGTTAGTGCAGTAAAAGCGACGAGAATCACCTGAAGGAAGAAGAATTGCTGTGAGTAACAGGTTCTTAAGGCACCTCTGACCCTACAAGTGACAACCAGAATCAGTCCCAGGTTGCCTGCTCTGTGTGCGGATGTGACAGTGCCTTGTGTCCTGGTTTAGGGCAAATTTGGGAGGAAACCCCAGAATAGGGTTCCTCTGGGAAGCAAACCCAAACTGCCCCTCCCCCAATTGGTCCAGGAAAAAAATCTCCTTAGAGAAAAGTGGAAAAACCTATTTATTTAACAAAGTGCCCACAAGCACAAAGAATGCATAATGTGAAAGAATAAAACCTCTTGTTCTGAAGTGAGATGACAAACTCAAAAAGCCCTTGCTGTGGGTTGCAGCTCAGCTCACCCAGTCTCTTATCAGTCCCTCTGGCACTGGAAATGCTGTCCTGGGCCCTGGTGGGCTGCAGCTGTGAGTTCCAGGTGTCTCTCTGGGTTTTTCAGTCCAGGATAGGTTTAAACAGTCCCAAGAAAAAGAGAAAAAACCAGTCCAGGGAACTTCTCTGCCTCAGCTAGCTAAACTAACTAAAAGCAAGGAGATCTCTGTCCTGCTGTCTGTCCATGCTGCAACAACACAGCCCAGGAGCAGAAGGTGGAGGAGTCAGTGAGTTTCTGAAAACAAACTCTGTGCTTCTTTTTCTCCCTCCTTCGCTCTCAGAACCAGTCTGAAAGGTACAGGAGATAATATCCAACATAAACAGAACAGATAACAGAACAGATAACCAGGGATACAAGCATCAAAAAGTCACCCCAGGACACCTTGCCAGGACTGGCAAAGGCCTGACTTGCTGAAGGCAGGAGGAGAAGTCTGAGAACATGAGCAGCAGCCTCAGCACCAAGTGTGGTTCTGGCCCTGCTCCTTGCTCCTGCAGGATGGAACTAGGCACATGGAACATGGATGGAACATGGACACTGAGCCCGTCCAGCCCATCATCAGGGTCTGTCCTTCTCCTGGGATCGAGGGCAGCTCCTGCCACATGATGTGGTGCTGCTGTGTGTAGCGCTCGACCCCCATCCACAGTGACCCATGTGCTGCAATCCTGCCTTCCCCCAGCCCTGCAGTACTCCTTCCTTAGGCACTTCAGCTTTAGGTGAGATCTTGCCTCTGTTCTCCTTGAGGAGCATCTGTCAGAGGTGTGTGAAGGCCAGCCTTCAGCTCCTCAGTCTGTGTCTGAAACAACAGGAAGATTTTATCCTTTATGACTCATATTTCTGAGAAGAAGCCATCCTTCAGCAATTTTCAGCCAGCCTTCCTGATCCCATTAGCTGCACAAGACTCCTCAGGTGCCACTGTGTACTCTCGCATGTGCTGTGACTTCCACATCCTCCCCCATGACCCTGCAGCTCCAGCAGCCCCACTCACCAGGTTGTCAGTGAGGACTAGAGCATCACCTGACCTGATGATTCCTTCTCACACCTCCCTGGTGTACTCAGAGCCACAGCCACCTGGCTCCTTCCCTCCTGCCTGCACTCCTGGCCAGGGTCCCTCTTCACCTCGATTTGCGTCCACTCCCCCCCACCTTTGGACAAATCTTCACTCACCCCACCCTCCACTTGCATGTTGGTATACTGCACAGAAAGCATCTGGAAGTGATTTTGAGGTGCTGCAGGGTCAGGTCATTCTCCATCTGCCTTCTGTTGTAGTGCAGAATTCCAATTTGGGGGACCTGGGAGGAGCCCCATGCCTGGAGCTCTCGCACAGAGACACCAGCACTGCGAATGTTCTGCTCCGCAAAGTCCTGATGAAAATGCAGAACTGGCTGGGGCTGTCAGCTGTGGTCTGCTGCTGCGCCATGGCATCTGTCCCAGCCCTCCCAGAAGATCCAAAGCTCTGGCTCTGTCACTTCTCAAGAAACTGAAAGTGTCAGGTGACATCAGGACTGATCCACTGTCAAAGCACCTTCATGTCCCAGCTGAAGGCTCCTTCTCCTGCCCATGGCCCTGCCTGCACCTGCTCCCTCCCCTAGGCTGCTCCATTTGCACAGCCTCTATCACTTGTTCCTGTCCCTTTCCACTTCTCCCCCACCCGACTCCTCTTCCAGGACTTCCTTCCAGGGGAAGGGAGGACAGGGCTGTGCAGGCAAGGGCAGAAGTTTTCTTGCAAGGTAAGCATTGAAACATAGACTTCAATCCAGCCTGGAAAGCAGGTCTGGGGATGCTGGAGGCTCAACCACCTCGTTTGTGGGTTATGGGGTTATGGGGTCACCTCAGCACCTGCTCATAAACCCTTTCCCTGCATCTCCCTGGCCTCCCAGCGTGTGCTTGGGCTGGGCAGTCTCTGCCTGCCCCAGGCTGCCGTTGTCCTTGCTGTAGTGGCATGATGAGGTGTTAATTTTGGGGTGGTGGGAGGTGAAGGGCTGCAGGTTGTCATCTCCTTGAGACCTGCAGAGATGGCAGCGAGCTAAGGGTTTGCAGCACAGTGGGCAGCTGCCTGGCACTGCTGGCATAGCCCTTTCAGCCCCGCAGCAAACACACTGCTGTCCCATGTGTAGCAGACCTGCAAGCTGGGCCCCAGAGCACCCACTGCAGCCATTGCCAGCAGTGTGGCTGAGCACCCCACCAAGCACCATAGGGTGACTGGGTCAGCTCAGGAGCTGGGTAGGACCTACTGGGGCAGGACCTACTGGGGCAGGACCTACTGGGGCAGGTGACATTTCAGAGACCAACACTGCAGTGCAGGCAGTGCTCAGTGTGGGAGTGGTGTCAGGGTGATGGAGCCAGTGCCAAGAGCCCAAGAAACAACAATCATGGGGACATGCACCACCCAGCAGCTCTGTGAGTTTTCTGGGGAAGGAAGGACCTCCAGCCATTCATCCCTCTGGGTTCCTGCCCAGTCACTTCACTGCAGGCAGAGCTGCATCTCTTGCTGTTCCTGGGGCAGCACCGCCCCACAGTACTGTTCATGTCTCATAATCCCATCCCTGGAGTGATGTGCATGAACCCGTAAGGTGCAGCAAAACAACTCCAAATTTTGTCCACTTGTGGTGCCAGCTAAGCATACAATCATAGGCTGGTTTGGGTTGCAAGGGATTTTTAAAGGTCATCTAGTCCACACCCCTGCCATTGGCAGGGACACCTTCCACTATCCCAGGCTGCTCCAAGTCCTGTCCTACCTGGCCTTGGACACTTCCAGGGATGGGGAAACCATAGCTTTCTCTGGGCAATGTGTGCCAGTGCCCCACCACCATCACACACAAGAATTTCTTTTCAATATCCAATTCAAATCTACTCTCCTTCAGTTTAAAGCATGGTGACCCACAGCTTGTGATAGAGCTTGCTGTCAGGATAATCCCCTGCAAACCCATTTACTTTTTCCTTCCAAGGGTCAGTCCTTGCTGTTTGCTTGCCAGCTGCATAGGAGCAGTTTTTCACACCACAGGTCAAAAATCCTGCATGCCAGGTAGGGTGATGGGTGTGATGTGTCTGCTAGAGGTCCCCGCTGCCAGCAATACCACATCCCATGCAGCTCTGCACCATGCCCCAGGGAGGCACAGCACCACATGCAGGGATGCTCCTTCTCAGCTGCTTGCAGACACTGGACATGGGATCATTTCTCCTGCCTTAGAATTGAGGCAGCTCCATGAGGACCCACTGTCCATCTCCCAAAGCTCTGGAAGCACATGAGTCCCTGGAGTTTCTGTGCTGGAACGCTTCATCCTTGGTGTTGTGTTGTTTTTTTTTTTTTTTTTTTTTTTTTTTTTTTTTTTTTTTTTTTTTTTTTTTTTTTCCGGGTTGTTTGTCTGTTTATTTTTGTTTTTTTTGTTTTTAATGGCAGTGAGAACTGCAGATTAACAGCCCAGTTAATCTCATCCCATCCCACTTGGAGCAGGGAACTGAAGCTGGATATTAAAGAGTGAACTGCCTGGAAAGTCTCGGGGATGCAAGAGAGCAGCGACCCGAGACAAACTATCTGGGGCGGGAAAAAACCCCTTCCTTTATACCCAGCATGATCTCAAAAGTCATCCATTGAAAATGAAGAACAGATTTGTGGCATGTGATAGAAAGAGGCACAAAGAGGTGCTGACACTGCCAGATGGCATGATGGGGAGGGAAAGAGTTTTCTGGGGAGAAGAAAGGTTCCAGGCAGGAGGAACCAGAAGGTGGTGAAGATATTTGTCTTCGACGGGGGAGCAGAGACGTGAATCCAGAACAAAAATGTAAAGCAAATGACCTGGGAAGAGCCGGGCTGGGATATTTCAGGTGGGCAGGAATATCCCCAGCAGTGGCGGTCCCGCGGGACCAAGCAGAACCAGATGTCCCGCTGTGCCCGGGGCCGGCGATGACGCCCCGCCATGCGTGTACCGAGAGCGGGCCGGGCCGGCGAGCACGTCCCGCTCCTATCCCGCGGCGGGGGCGTGTCCCGCGCCCCGCCCCGCCCCGGGACAGGCCGCGCTCCGCCCGCCGCGCCGGCATCGCCGCTGCTGCCCAGGTAAGCGCGGGGGGCGGCGGGGACGCGTCCCGGGAAAGATGTGAAGCGAGGGGAGCTCCCAGTGCAAGACCGCTGTCCAGGACCGCACCGCACCTTCGGCCGGGGGAGGCGGTTGGTGGGGGCCACCGCTGCCCCCAAGAGCGGGGGCACCGGGGGTGTCGGGATTACCGGGGCATGCAGTGGGCCCGGGGGCTCCTCTACAGCTGGTACTGCCGGCGGGGCCGGGACCGGAGCTGGGGGCAGGCGGTGCGAGAGCGCCGCATGTCTCCACATCTCTCATGGGCTGCAGCAAATGCCCAGGAAATCACAGCGGCATAAAAATGGGTCGCGGAGAAAAGCCGCGTTTGCCCTGAACGGGGTTTAGATCCCTGTGTCATGTCCTCCCACCAGCGTGTTCTCCAAGTTTGTTTGTCCGTGTTTCGGGGGACCATGATCTCGCCTAGACAGGGGGGAATGTCTTTAAGCTGAAGAAAGGTAGATAATATTAAACACTAGGAAGCAATTCTCTGCTGTGAGGGTGGTGAGACAATGGCAGAGGTTCTTCAGAAAAGCTGTGGCTGCTCCATCCCTGGAAGCGTCCAAGTCTAGGTAGGACAGGGCTTGGAGCAACGTGGGATAGTGGAAGGTGTCCCTGCCCATAGCAAGGGATGTGGAAAGAGATGAGCTTTAAGGTCCCTTCTAACGCAAGCCATTCCATGATCCTTGTGTGATTCTTCCAACTCATGACATTCTCTGGTTCTATGATCTGCATAGTCTCTCCTTTGAGAGGGGACATCTGAGTGTGATGGATAGAGCTGGACTGTGGTGTTGTACTGTAGCTGTTAGTCATGGAAAACGTTGCTGGGATAAACTCCTTCTGCCCTGCTCCAGCTCCTGTGGGGAACTCAGATCGCTGTTGTGCAATGTGGACCTGTCAGTGACGGCACAGCAGGGGCTTGGTTGGCCTGTGGTGCAGCAAATGAGAATTAAAGGTTTCTTGTGTTGTGAAATAATTTGATTTTTACATCGAGCACTCTTCATCCGGGGAGAATTTCCAACATTTATTATTTTTATTGGCAAATTTTTATGATCTGAACCAAATCCCATGATTAATGATTTCCAATCCAGCTCACAGAGGTGCGTGGAGGGATGGCAGTGACAGTGCTGCCGAATGAGCCTTTAACCTGGAGCCGGTAAATTGCTGAAGCAGCAGCCAGGAGAACAATCTTGTCTGATTATGCTCTGACACGGTGTTCCCGCTGCACTTCTTTGGGAGCCAGCGGGGTACATTAAATGGCAGCTTTGTAGCTCTCTGTGCTGCCGCTGACACAAACTCCTGATGACAAGGTGAAGTGCACCGGGGCATGTCACTCCCTGCCCGCATCCCTCCCTGCCCGCGCTGAGACGGGGCCGTGCAGCCCATCGCTGGGGCCGTGAGCTGTTCTCGCCGTTTTACAGCGTGACTTTTGCTTCTGTTTCTTGGGACCATTTAAAAGGAAATCCACCCGGCAAAGCCAAAACTGTTGCTTTCTCCAGGTGGGTATAAAGCGAATCTTGGACCCCACCAGGAAGTGGTTGGAGAGGTAAAGCTTTGGCAGGGAGGGCTATACTGAGGGGACTGAGCAAGCAAGGTGGAGTACAGAACAGGAGGCGAAGGAGGGGTCCAGTGCTGCTCTGAGGTTCAGAGTCACCATGTGTCAGCAGCTTCAGGGACCCTGAAGCAGAAGCCAGGCAGCAGGATTGGGATGGATATGGAAAAGGCAGGAAAGTGGGAATGGGAGGGTTGGGCAGAAGGAAGGGGGGAACTATCAAGGGGCAAGAATGGGGTGAAAAGCTAGAGAGGTAAAGAGGAGGTTGGGGTGCCAGGGAGACAAGAAAATGGGGTTCCTGTGTGCCAGCCCCCTTGATTTTGGCTCATTTGCTCCATGGGCAGAGGGTGGGCAGCAGAGCATTGCATGTCTGCACAAGCAGTGTTACCATGTCCTGTGTGCAGCATCTTTGAGGTGGAGATACAAGAAACTGTGACATGAACACAGGAAAAGTCCCCCAGACGGGCACCCCATTCTGGAAGGCTGATCTGCTGGTCTGGTCTGGGAACCACCAGAGCTAGGGGTTGTGGGACTCTCTTTTCATCCGTTGTAGTGTGATTACTGACAAAAATGTTAACTTCAGGATGGAAACCATCTGTTTTCATCCCCATATTATTTCAAAAATACAAGCTCTCCCTGCCCTAAAAACATCATCTGCTGTCACGCTCTCTTCGGTGTGACTTGATTGCCATCCCACTGTCTCCTTTTCTCTTGGCAGGCAAGCCCTGTGCCCCTCCCCAGGGTCAGAGCAGGGCTGCTTTGGGTGGTGTTGATAACACAGAGTGCACAGCATGATCCACCGGGTGAGGGTAGAGCCTTGGGCTCCCCAGTGCTCCAACCATGCCTGGGCTGTGTTCAGAGTCCTGTGTCCAGTGGAGAGAGCTGCTTTTTTTGGCAGCAGAGTCTGGCTTGCTCTGGAGACAGGGCGGTTTGATTTTGCTGAGTCAGACCTTGCTGGGAAACATGGGGGTTCCTCGTTGAGATCATGGGCTGTGGCAGGCACGCAGGGTGTTGCAGCACGTGGAGGATGGACCCCAGAATGAGCAGAGAGGGGAGCTGCAGGCAGTTCGGGGTGTCAGTAAGACTTTGTGCCAGCGGTTGCTGTGCTTTTTGGGGGAGTTGATCTCTGCAAGGTGGTGAGGATGGCAGGAAGGTGCCTCAGTGCTGTGGCACACTGACAGTGTGGCTGTGTTTGGACAACAGCTGGAGCCCAAACACTGTTTCACCACCACTCTGCACAATGAGGAGTGTGGTGTGTTCACTGTGGTGTCTGTGCTGGCTCCTGCTCTGACAGGCTTTGTGGAGATGGACTGGGACTCTGCCACACCAGTGGAGACTTGCTGATTTTGGGGCGGGAAGGAGGTGAGCTGTGGGAGAGTGCTGGTGCACCTCTGGGCTGAAGCCTGGTCCCTGGCAGGATTACTAGGGCCAGGAGGATACTGGAACAGGGGCAGGTGTACTGCTTGGTGAACTGCAGGACTCTTGGGATCCTTATATATTTTTATTAATGCCCTCTGCCCACAAAGCAGCTGAAACTGGCTGAGGAGTTGGAGGTGGAAAGCATCACTGGTGGCTGGAGTTGTACCGCTGAGCAGAGGTGGGCAAGAAGTGAGCCTGAGACTGGGCATGGTGGCACTAATGTGAAACAAGAGTGGGCCTTCAGGATATGAGGGAAAAGGATAGTCTGGGTGTACTCATTAAGGACAGGGGGATGTGGACGCAACCACTCTAAAGTCTTTCTAATACTGGTACAGATGTGAAGGAACCTGGTGAGGGTGGTGGCCCACTCCTTAGTCCTGACTAAACACTGTGGGAGTCAAACTAGATCAAATCCCAAAAAAAGTGAGAGAAAAGGGCAGCCTATTTCTCTGTGAGCCTGATGCATGGGGACTGGTGATGTGGCAGGGGTGTGTGCTGGGTCAGAGTGGGTATGGGTCTGGCTGGGATGGAGCCAAGGAGGGTGGTGGTGGAGCTGAGGGATGGGATCCACTGCTAGGTGCCCTTGTGTCTGGTGAGGAAGTAGGTGGGAAAGAATGCTCTGGGTTCTGCTGATGTTCAGGACCAGGTGGACCAGAGTCCTTGTGTCCAGGGACTACAGCCTGGGCTGCCCCATGGGACAGACTATGCTTTGTGGGACGGACTGGAGAGACTGTGGTGGGATCTGTGCTGCAATTTGCTTGTAGGGTGTGACCAAAACAGGTCTGCTGCTGGGACTGCTCCATGGCTCCTGCTGGCCTTGTGTTAAAGACAATATTTTGCATGTATGGAGAATTGTTGGTGCTGTAGTGGATAGGGTTTGGGATCAGGGCTTGTTTTTTCCCACAGCAGGGACCAGAGTCAGAGCCAGCTCTTCCCTGCAAGCATGGAGAGTGACACCAGAGGCTCAGCTGCCCTGTCCTCTTGTGTTCCTGCTTGGGGGATGTGGGAACCAGCTTGCAGAGCTTGATTTAAATGGCTGAAACAGGCACATGGTACCCTTCACTCTGCAGAGCAGACAAGCAAGTTTTCCAGATGTTGAGCTCACTCCTTAAACAGGGCAGAAAAGAAATTACTTGACCTGGACCTTTTAGAGACATCTGTGAAGGATGTCTCAATAAGAAAGTGCTGAGCTCTTCAAATAGCTGTAACATCGTTCTGAGTCCAAAAATTATCTGTGGGAACTGATAAAACTCCTGAAGGACAAAGTTCTCGGGGCAGAAATAGGCAAATGTTTGCAGATAACAGAACCCAGATTCAATAAAAAAAAATTTTATTGTATGCAGGGGCAATTAAAAAACAGCAGCTCCTGTTCGGTGTGGAGCTGTTGGACATTGCCTTAGAAGACCAATGTTACAAGTGACTGAAAGCCAGAAAAACAAAGCTGCCATGGGGAAGAGAGGTGGAGAGATCACACACACAGCTGGACTCCTGGCCCTGCCACAGCAGGAAATCTCTGGTCAGAAACAGCCCTGAATAACCTAGTGAGAGGTGATGTTCACAGCTGTAGAGGAAGGCAAAAGCCTCCTGGCACTTGTGCCAGTCTCCAAGGGAGACCATTCTTGACCCCAAACTGGCAATGAGCTGTTCCCTGAGCATGTGAGCAACCCCTGTACCTGACCCCTGCAGCTGTCATTGCTCCATGGTACAGCACACCTGCCTAACTCCTTTCCTTCCTCTACTGGAGGCACCTCAGGGGGACTCAGCACCACAAAATAGTCCAGAAGTGGAGTATCCTCAGAGCAAAAGTTAATTTCCAGTCCCAGCATCAATGCTCCAAAGTGCTGAGGAAATGAAATCTTTCAACATCTCCTGTTCCCATTTTTAATGAGTGCTGCATCTGGCAAATGTGTGGATGGAGAGGTCTGTGGTGGTCTCCAGATGCCCGGAATGGATTTTCTTGTTCTTTGTAGACCACTGAATCTTTCCCACTGATACCCATCTAAAAAGGTCTGGTACCCTTGAGGACTCCCCAGATGTGAGTGGGTCCTGTCATGATTAATGTTGGGTCCATTCTCCAAAGCTTAAAGCAGAATTAGGGTTTGACCCAGGTTAGTATGTCACCCTGCTCACAGCTGGAATTGGGCCAGATGACTGACTAGAGACCTCTTCCAGTCTAAATTCTTCCATGATCATAGGCAGAAGGTGCAGAGCAAGAGGTGCCACCCTGATGGGAGATGAATACCAGCACAGTCATGACCACAACTGTCTTGGGGCTGCCATGTTAATGCTCCCTGCATTAAAAGTGGCTGAGAGGCCCTTTGATCCCACTCTCTTTGGGAAACAGCTACCCCAGGGTTCACACTGCCTGCCTCTCCTTTGTAGGTTTCATTAGTACTTCAGTACCAAGGAGTTCTCCCTTGACCTTGTAAGCTCTCCTCCTCATCCTGACAGAATGTCTCTAGGAGATAGCTCTTGTTGACCTTTGCTTTGAGATCCTGGTGTGTGTCTGAGAAGAGACCATCCTCATCCTCACTTGTGGGTCCTTGGCTTTCCATGGATCTGTAGCCCTTCTCCTTCAGACTGGTGATGTCAATGAAGAGACAAAAGTCATCTCCTTGGGAACAGAGCAGGTCCCAGATGTCCCACTTGTTCACTGAATTCCAGTGGTTCTTCAGAAACCTCCTCAAAGGTCTTCTTTGAGGAGGTTTCTGAAGAACCTCCTCAAAGAAGGAGGAGGTTCTTCTGCCAGGTGCTCTGCCAGGTTACCCCCCCAGCTTTCCTTCGGATCTGGCTGCAGAGCACTGCAATGGAAGCAGAGAGCTCACCTGTATGGAGAAGACAGAAGTCCTTAGAGTCTGGTTTGCGGAACCCATGTCAGAGATCATCCAGGCATTTCCAGCTGTGGGAGGGAGCCAGTCCAAGCAGTAGTGCCTGAAAATCAAGAGAGGAGAAAGGCTGATGATCTTGAGCTTCCTGGGAGAATGGAGGTTGGATGCTGGTGATGGCAGGATGAGAGCATCCATTTTTTTCTGGTTTCCTTGGAATGATGGGTGTGTTCCTGAGCCTTGGGAACCTGAACTGTGTCCCCAGCAGACCTAGGGCTGGCTTGGGTCTGTCCCTAGAGAAGGACAGGGCAGCAGAGGACATGCAGCTGTGGGAGGACCAGGGCTGTGCGAAGCCTGGAGGATCTGGGATTGTAAGACCCGGGGACTGAGATGTTTCTTACTCTGGTAGCCATATCCAGGATCCTCAGGAGCTGACAGCTCTAGCATCTTTGTGTCCTCTATGCTTTGGACCCAGGGCAGGCTCCCTTCTCTGAGAGCATGTCACCAAGCCCCTGCCTTCTCTGGCCTAACACCTGCTAGCCCCTGATGCCAGGAGATCATATCAATTGTCTTCTTGATGACACTGGGAGCTCCCACATCACTTAGGAGAGGAAATTTGGATCCAGAGCTGGAGAGGAGGGGTTCAGTGGAATGGGGAGGGGACAGAGCTGCCTTGAGAGGTGGATAAACTCCCTCTATCTGTCAAGGCGACCTGGTGAGAGGACTTGTGTTCGACAAGTGGGAAGGGAATGAGAAGCAGCCCTCTCGCCTCTTCTTCCTCTGGTGGCACCCAGGGCTGGGGTCAGGGTGATGTCCACAAAAAGGTGAGTATGCAGCCAGAAGCTCAGTGAGGGGGTCTAGAGGAGCCTGGAGAGGCCACAGGGGCAGCTGGTGTCCATGTGCACCAGGCCCCCCTCACGCAGCAGATGAATCATGGCTGAAGGGACTCAGTCAACAGTGGCACAAGTGTGTCTCTGCTCAGTGCTCCACAGAGGTCTCCAGCTGGAGCTAGCTGGGACTGCAAACTGACATCTTTGGGAGATGTCCATGTCATGGGGCATGACTTGGTGCTCATATCTGTGCCAGAATTCTAGGCAGGCGATGCAGGTTTATTTAGAGCAGCAGGACAGATGCTGACGGAGGCTGCAGCTGGATGGGAGGGACCTGGGTGCCAGGTGAGGAAATTATACTGGGGCAATAAGCATAAACTGATGCTCAGGGGAAAAACATTAATTATACCTGCGATGTACCAATACACTTATATAGTTATACAGTTGCCACATTCACTCTTGGAAAGGATTTTAGAGTCACAGCAGAGCACTTGATTAAAACAGGAGCCTGGGGCACTGCAGAGGCAGAAGCACAGTGCTAATAATAGCTCTGCCAGCACTGCACTGCTCAGAAGTGGTGCAGGCTCTGGATCCTGCTCTGAGCCCAATGGGAAGTGTGGGCTGGAGTATCCCTGCCTTCCTGCACCATTACTGTCTGCTTGTGGCAGATGGGTGCTGTTGGCCATGCTCAGGCAGTGGACACTGGGCTGAGCCAGGTGGGCTGTCTGATATCCCTGACCTGCACTGAAGCTTGATGTTTCCATATTTTACATATTTTGCTGCCATGCAGGGGAAGTGCTCATGGTCAGTAGCACTAGACTGCTTCCCATATTTCTCCTATTGGATCATTTTCCCAGTTTCTTATGTTTGGGAGCAGGCTGGTGTCCCTGGCTGTATGCTCAGGCAGTGCTCTCTGTGGATGGAGGAGTTCTGCAGACAGCCTGGTGTAGGGCTGGTTTCTCATTCACACTAGGGTTTTTAGGGATAGGATTAGTATGTTCCTCAGCACCGCAACAGTTGCCTCATATATTGGTAGCCAACTTCTTGCCCTCTCTGAGCAGATGCTGAAGGTGTTCCTGTCCAGCTGTGTGCCACAGAATGTAGTTTTGCTCAGGGAACAGATAATGAACTGGTTTACTGAGCATGGACAACTTGTTCAGGTCAGGCTGTTGCCCTTCAGGACCTAGCAAGGTTTTACAGGTGATCCTGTGTTCAGCTACCTTGTGTTGTATATGGGTTTATTTCGTTCTCCTAACAGAGCTTATGGTTTTGGCTACAAATCCTGCAGAATCCAGCTCTGGATGCCACTAGCAGACACATGGCCCTGTTGTGTCGTCCCCTGAGCTGGTCTGACAGAGGAGGCTGGTGCCTTTTGTTTCCCCTGACCTGGTTTTACAGAGGAGGCTGCAACCAGCTGAGTCTCAGGTGACTCTGAAACATTTCCACATGCTTGCTGGGACTGAGGCTGGGAGCAGCCAGATGGCTTTCCTTCTGATGGCATCAGCTGAAATCCTACCAAGAACCATTTTGGTTTTGCCTGGTGAACTCTAGGAGTGGAGAAAGGACACCTCTGATAGCAAACACTTCCCTCTGACCCACTTTGGGAGGTGTGGATGTCTCAGTGCCTTAGAAAGGCTGGAGGGACTATCAGTGGAGAAATTAGATGTGAAGTGGGCTTGAGGGGATGGCTGCAGATTGCCATCTTTAAGGTCCAAACAAAGCAAAGGCATCTTGGATGAATGGCTGACATTCTGACATTCAGGAACTCTGGCATTCCCCCAAGTCCTTGTTAAAACCAGCCAGACCAGCTAGAAACCAGTCCCACATCAGCATTTCTGGGAGGGTTGAAGAAATTGCAGTGATTCTCTGGCATATTTGGGAGCCACCCTTCTGCCATCCAACCCACCACCTGTCCAGGGGTCCCTGCTGTGGTCCCCCACATACATGCATCATCTCAAGGGAATGCTGCAATAGTGCCAGGGCACTGCTTGCCTGGGGCATGATCCTGTCTTGCTGCCACAGTGTCCAGTTCTGCCACAGGAAATCCCCTGCAAGGAGCTGATCTGGGTTAGCGGGGTCTTGATTTACTTCTGAGGCACCAGTGGCAGTATTTTATTATATGCACTAAATTGTTGTCCTGTATCACTGATACATCAGTGACTCAAGACTCCATTTCCCTCATATAAAGCCATTTTCTCTCTGCTGGTTCTGGCAAAGGGCCCTACAGCAGCCACTGCATGTGATGTCCCCACTCCATTTTCCCCCACTGCTCCCAAATCTTCCTCTGCATTTATGCACCTTCTTACATGGTATCTTCTTTTTTTGCATTTGCTCTTGCATAAACACTGTCATGCTATTTTCCTGGGATGCTCTTGGGAGAAGAGCTCTTCCCTCTGCATTAAATAATCCCTCTTTGCAGAGTATCAAATAGCACATGCTTGCTTTGCACCATGGGCTAGGCACCGGGCTTGTGATCCTCTATAGCTTGGATTGCTTATTCAACATGATCCAGGCTCTGAAGCTGCTTCTGCAACACAGCTGGGGCTTGGCAGAGGTGATGCTATGCATGGAAGGGGAGTTAGAAGGTGTGTTTTGGAGGGATATAGCTGAAAACAGAGGGATACATCCTGATATTTTGAGTTGATGTTTAAGCTAAGGAGAGAAGGTGCTTAGTATCTCTCTCCTGGCACTTCTCTAATTTCTTCTGATTGTAAAGATCTTGAGGCATTTTCTAAGCTGCAGAGAAACCTACTTTTCCTGCCTCAAAATAGAAATTGGAAATTGTTTTTAACTTCCTGCCCAGATCAGAGAGCTTTTTGAAAAATATATGGCAAAACCATAATAAATCAGTTCAATTCAGGTAGGAATCAGTAAAATTAATGAACTATATTATTTTATTGCCAGTATGTTGGATGACTCTATGCTGTTTTCATCATAGAATGGAATTGGAAATGTTTATCTAAATTCTTAGTCTGTACTAAATCTGAGAGCACCCCATGTCAAAGCTACTAAGAGAAACACAACTTGACCTTAAAAACTAAAACTAAAACTAAACCAAAAAAATCTCAGTAGTGTAGAAAAAGGAGGTTGTTGCAAAATGGTCTGATGTCAAAACCCCTTTCTCTAAATAATTAATTGTTCCTAAGTCAATGGCATTTCCTCAGGAATGAGCATAACTGGCATAGCAAAACTTGCAGGACTGTGTAATAGAGCAGACTTCTTTTTTTCAATCTCCTAATAACACAAAAAACCCAACTGAAATGTATTTATGGTTCAGTCATTGTATTTGGGCTGTGACCTGTGTGCTTAGAGCTTTAATTCCCAAAGTCTGGCCATAAATGATATGAGGGTTTTTATAATTAACTTTGATGACTGAATTTATAAACTTCATAACTGAATTTAGCGGTGTCTTCCAGCACGGTGACCTCAGCAGCTCGTTTCCCCCTTTTCCCTCGGGTCACCGGTGTGCCCGCAGTGTGTGCCCGCAGTGCTGCCGGCAGCTGTGGGCACAGGCGGCAGCGCAATCACGGGTTTGCTTCCCCACGTTGCCGCACCCGTCTTCCGGCCGTACCAGCTCTCACGGGGCTTTTCTACCCGACGCAGGTGGGGATCGACGCGGGAGCTGGGACACGTGAGCTGGCCCTGTACCATGCGAGGATGTGCCCGCGCCCTCGCTGACCGGCCCGCCCCCGCCCTCGCTGCCCGTCCCGCCCGGCACCATGGGAGGATGCTTCTCCAAGCCCAAGCCAGGTGACTGCCCTGCGACGCAAGGCCCCCATCCCACTGTCCCCGTGGGAGAAGTACGTCAGCGGTGGACGCTGACCGGGGGAATGTTAATGCTCGGCTCCTGCAGGGAGGATTACTGGGCTCATAATCCCCCCAAATTCCTCAATGCTCTCACTCTCAGGCAGGAAGCTGTGGGGGGTTGCAGCAGTGCCAGGGGGGTGGTAGATGGGTGGGAGGGGAGCTCACCCTGTACCGCGATGGAGGCATCTCTGCCTGGTCACAACTACATGTTCTTCACCACCCACCTGCTTCTAACTTTCTTCCAGATCTGGAGCAGAGTTGCCCCCCGTGAGCCAGTGTAGGTTTGGGTGACAGCTGTCCCAGCACAGACACGTTGGGCTCCAGCACCTTCCTTCTGCCACAGCTTTATCACTCACTGGCCAGCCCTTATTTCTTTCCCTGTGGGAAGGGAATTACCTGGGAAGGAGCAGGCCGGGTCCTGGAGCTGCTCTGCTGTTGGGATTTTATTTTCTTGGTGAAGCTTGTCCATCTGTACTGCATTTGTTGTTGAAAGCAGCTGCAGACACCTGACATCAAGAATTCTCCCTCTGCCTGGTACATTCTTTCCATGGCTGGGCTGAGTGGGCTCCCTGCTCTGTATGGTTTGGGGAAGATTGGGTGTATGTGCAAGGGGCAGGAGTGGTGCCACCTGCCCAGGCAAACTGCCTGGTTGAGGGGGGCCTGGTGTAGAAGTGTTAATGCTCAGCGTTGTCCTGAGCAGGCTGGATATGAGCAGGCACTGTGTGATCACCCATACACATCACCCCTGGCAGCACTTGCACAGCTCCAGCACAGAACCCCAGGGAGCCATGGCTGGTCCTGTCACTGTTCCCAAAGCTGCCATGGAGGAGTGCTCCCAGCTCCCAACCTGCAGCTTGTTTTGGCCACCTTGGAGCTTAGGGTGACCTTGTCCTCATTACTTGCTTCTGCCCCAGTGCAAGGGGAATCAAGATAATGGTGATGATCTATCAGACCAGTCAGCATCCCTGTGTAGCCTTTGTGGGTGGAAAGATGTATTTTGGGGACCTTTTCTTGGCAATTTGGCTTCACTGCCTGAGGCAGGAGGGATTTTAGGCTGAAGGACTAAACAGGTCAGAAGGAAGATAGAAGTTGTGACTCGCTGAGCATCCATGGAGTGAGGTCCCTGCCTTTCTGCAAGGCACAATGAAAAAATAAAGGTGGTTTTCTGCCCTTCACCTTTACTGTGATTATGTTATGGGTCACCACCAAGGTAATACAGCACTGGACACTCTGACCTGTAAGTTTTCTTGGTGAAAGCTTTCTTTATATGTTTCCTTAAAATGTTTGAGGAGTAAAAACACATCCAGGAATAAATGCCTTTGTTGACTAAACTTGTGACAAACTCTGCTATGAGCAAAATTAAGCTCCATTTAATTTTGTATCCTATCAGCAAAACTGTGTAATCTTGGACTGGTGTTGGAATACCAATGCTCTGTGGGCATCTTTCCTGAGCTGCAGATTTTTTGGGGGAGCTGTATTTGCATAGCAGGGCCAAATGCTTGAAAATGCCACCCTGCAGGGCATCTCCATCCCTCAGCTCTGGTTTGGATTAGCATCTTCAAAGGCTTTGCACAAGCCTTTCACAGCCTCTGGGTAGCTCAGCACTGACTGCGGGGCTTCGTCCCAGGCTTATAAAACCTGCAAATGAAGGAGGTTAACAGAGGCATTTGAGGATACTGATTGTTCTAGCAAAGGGTTTCAGATGGAAATTGTATAGTATTAGAGCTGAGTACTGGACTTTGCTATTTGTAGGAATTGACCTCTTCCTTGTCCAAATCAGCAGGGACAGAATAGAGATATTTGCTCCATCAGTGCTGTTTCAACATGAAGGGAATATTTCAATATTTCTGAAGTGAACAGGCACTTTTTCAAGGTATACGTGAGGTCCTTATCTTCTCCATCTCCTCCATTACAAGAGAGACCTTCAGTCACCCTGAGCACCCTCAAGATAACCTTGGCACTGTGCACATATATCACCTTTTGATGGGCAGATGGATGATACAAGAGCTCTGAGGAGTGGAGCCCTGGATCACTGAATAGCTGTGCTAACTGTACTGCTGGCCAGTCGTGAAGTCTGGCTGCTGCTGGAGCACCCATCTCCCTGCCCGGATATTTCCGTGTAATAATGTGCTGTTATGTCCTGTACTGCAGTCCTGTGATACTGGATCGTCTTCTGAAGGCCCAGTTCTCAATCTCTGCATTATTTTCTCCTCGGGTTTGTCTTGGGTGTGATGCACTGGGGTTGAGCTGCCCAGCTGGCAGCCTGTGTGGTATCCCAGCAGCTGCTCCCGCAGCACAGGCAGGTCAGGGTAATGGGTGACAGGAACCATCATGTTCCAGCTTTGTGTGAGCTGTGGCAGCTCTGTCTCTGTGCTGAGTATGGGAGAGTGGCTTCAAAACCTATAAATTGTGATTCTTCTTTTTTTGCTGGGCTCAGCGTTTGATGGTGAGGCAGAGCAGTCACTTCCCAGTGCATGGGCTGTCTGGGGGTGGGCTTCGCCCTTGCACGGAGGATGCATTTCACAGGGAATGTGCTCCTTTCCCATGGACGCAGTGCACTGCTGGAGGGTGCTGGAGGGGAGGGGTTGGAGGGTTGTTGGAGGTGCTGGAGGGTTGTTGGCTGTGTGACCTGAAGTTGCCTCTGAGCTTGTACCAAGCCTTGGCTGGTAAGTCCGACCTCCTGGTTTTGGACTGTAGCATTTACTGACAGAGCATCTGGAGAGGGAGAGCAAAGTCAGGCACATTTGACATGGTGGTTTTGTCATTGGCTCTGTAATTTTTAACAGAATGATAGAATCATGCAGTGGTTTGGGCTGGAAGGGTCTGTAAAGACCAAGTAGTTTCAACCCCCTACTGTGGGTAGGGACACCTTCCACTGGACCAGGTTGCTCCAAGCCCTGTCCAACCTGACCTTGGAAGGAGGGGAGAAGTGCTCCATAGAAATGTTTTGGAGTCTCTTTGAGACCACCTGAAGTCACTGTCATTGGGGCTTGTAGTTGAGGTGGTGTGGGCAAGCCCAGAGGATGCCTGGAGAGTGCAGCTCTGGCAGGGCACAGTGAGCCGCAAACATGTCCCATGGTGGTGGATTTACTCTGTGCTGGCTTTGGGAAAATAAACCCTGCTGGGGTAAGCTGAGATTTCTGGCTGTGCCTTCTGATCCCTCCAGCATCATCCCTTGAAGCATTTCTGGTTTCCACTGCTCCCAAAGCTCTTAGCACCATATAGCCATTCTGTGCCCTCAGCCCTCATCTGCCCTTTGCCTGCAGCGCTGAAGCGGCACACCCTGAGCCATTGCAGGGTTTTGGGGTTGGGGAAGTCAGACACACTGCTCTCCCCTTGCCAGCTCAGCTCTTCTATCCCCTCTCTATAGCCAGGCATCTTCATCTTATCCAGATTTTTCTTGGTTCAAGTCAGCTCTTGGCTCGTGTCAATTCTCTCTGCCCATATTAACTCAGTATTTTCCTGGTTTCTTGTATTTTAATTATCGAGTACCTGGAGGAACAACCTTTCAAAGGCCCAATATCCATAATTTAACTTCAGCCTCCAGAAGGGCTCTGAGCCATACTGTGAACACAATCCTGTGATAAAGAAATATTTGGGCATCTAATTGCCCTATTTTTTTAAAAATAATGCCTGTGACTCTGCACTTCAGCCCAGCCACCTGCCAGCACCCTGCTTTGGGATCAATGTCAACAGTTTCAGCCTCACATCTAAAATACCTCTCCAAAAGCAAGCCGAGGCTTTGACTTGTCCCACAAGGCTGTGAATAGTGATGGAGAAGGAATAAATTTACAAGAGATGTAATGGTGTATTAAGGACTGCTTGTGTGTGTGACATCAAGGTAAAGCACAAGAACATTGTGACCACAAAAGAAAAACAACACCTGAGTCAACTGTGATAAATGGTGTTGGGATATGGCTCCTGCTTGTATGTGAAGGATCCTAGCAGTGCTCAACGTAAAGGCTGAAAACCTGGGAGAAAAAAAAAATAGGTCAAAATTTATAGTCTTGTCAAGAGTCTGTATTTTAAATTATTCTGGGACTTTGAGGAGCTGACTCAGGATTTTTGGGTAGTGAGAGCTTGCAGTGCTGAGGTGTATGTGAATATGTGATATGAGCACTTGCTAATGCTCAGCTGGTTCCTCTACTTTTTTTCCGTGTTCTTATAAAATATTTCTAGCACTGGCCTTCTGGTTCTTCATCTATGTAAGTGTGTATCTATAGAGATATCTTAAAAGTGTTCATGAGCTTACACAAACACGTACACACACATATGTATGTGTATAAGTGATGTTGATGGCACAGGGCAAGCAGGGATAGCTCTGTCTCTCTCATCTATATAATCTATCTCTATATAATCTATATCTATATCTATCATCTATACCTATACCTATACATATATACATCTCTACTTATATTTTTATCTATATCATCTATGCCTTTATGCCCATACCTATGTATCAATATCCATATTTATATCCATATCTCTACCTATATTCCTGAAGAGTTGCCTACTATCTAGATTTGTAGTCACATGCCTAAAACTTTCCAAACAATTTGCTTTAAGGTTCATACCCTCTTCTGGCAGTTACAGGATATGACTGTCAAAGAGTTGGAACACAGTGCCCCCAGCCCCATTGTACCAATTGGATTTAAGAATTAAACTTGGGTTTATAAATATTTCATTTAAATGTCATTTTCCCTTATGGCAACTGAACCAATTTGCTGGATCAGCTCAGGTGCTGCTTAGCCCTGGATTCCTGGAGGGATCATCCCTCAGGAATGTAGGTTTCAGGTCAGTGGGGTGCCCCATGAGGGGCTGAGAGGCATGAGAAGGAGGAGGAGATGGGGGTAAAAAGAATTTCAGAGAGGCAAGTGGGTTATGCACCCCACAGAGGCTAGCAGTGAAGTCTGGGACCTGAAATAGGAGAGGGAAGATTTTATAACTCTTTTTCTTTTCCTCTGGACATTTGTGGTGGTGGGTGCCAAGTGGGGGTGGCTGAGTGCCAGAGACCTGCTGCTTCCTGCGTATGTTTTTCTAACTGAGGAAGAAGGGAAAAGCTCAGAGCTACCATTTCCTTCTTCATCCCTGCAGGTTCATTTGCCTGTGAATCAGTGGGCACTTCATGTGCTCACCTGACTCAAATGTGCTCTGGAAAACAAAGTCCTGGGGCATCAGCCAAGTGAGAGATTGGAGTTGTTCCCTGCAGGGTGAATTCACTTATAATCCATGTCCCTCTCACCATTAGGGCTCAGAGACACCAGCTTTGCCCAGCCTTTATCTCATCCTGCAACATGGTCTAGCTCCACAGTCTGGCTGCAAGGATGCACAGCCACATTTTCTGCAGATTGACTATGAAATCATATGACATCAGCCTCCTGTTTCTTGGGCCAAAAGTATTTCACTGGAACTAGCATAAATGGGTATTCATTATATTTCCAAACTCTGTCCTGGAAAATCCATGTCTACTTCTCCCAATGCTCTAGGAAAGCAGTGTTTATGGAGAGCAGCCTCTTCAATGGGTGCCTGCAGCAGCTGGGCTGCTTCTCTAGAGCTCCAGAACAGATTTGTTCATAGCAATGTGGGTTATTTTAATGCATGATGCTGGCCCTATTCATTTGCATTAACTCCTGCAGCTGCAAGAGCACAGCAGAAGGTGACGTTTTCTGTTGGTGCAGCATTCATACACAGAAAATCACTTTCCTGGATCTGTCTGTCACTACCCCTCCTGAATCCTGTCTGGGTGAGCACAAGGGTTTGGCACTTTGGCAAAAAGCCATGCACCCCTTGCCTTGCTGAGCAGGCACAAACATTCAGGACTCCTGAGACAGCTGCCTGCCTCCAGGGTCTGCCTGGCCATGGCCACATGCTTTTCTCCCTCCCAGAATGAACAACCTTCCTCCTGACTTGTTCTTCCATTGTTCTCTCAATATTCTTGCAATAAAATTTTGAGACAACAGATGAGGCTGGGAAGACGCAGCATCCCTGTAATTCACAGGCCTTGCTGAAGGGCCTGTTTTTATCCTTCCTCTGCCTTTCATTAACCTGTTTAGTTAATGAACTTTAACTTTTATCTTCTGCACAGATTTTCCTGTTCATGACATTTATAATGTACTTGAGATAGTTCACCAGTCTCTGACACTTTCCCCTGGTTTGCTATAGAACTCCCTGGTGTTTATTATATTAATGGGTTTGGCTTGATGAAGTCCCTAGGAGATAAAGTGATATTTTCCACTTTGTGATGTGAGAGCTCATCAGTGGCTTCTGATGCTGCTGTGATCAGCTTGCCCAGCCTGGGCATGGGGTGGAGCATAGGGGTGTAGCTGGGTGGTCCTGTGGGGTGGGTGTGTGAGTGCTGCCCTTCAGGGAGCTCATAGGAACACAGAATGACAGAATGATTTGGGCTGGAGGAGGTCTTAAAGCTCACCCAGTGCCACCCCCTGCCATGGGCAGGAACACCTTCCACTATCCCAGGTTGTTCCAAGCCCCATCTAACCTGGCCTTGGACACTTCCAGGGATGGGGCAGACACAACTCTGAACAAATCTGTGCCAGGGCCTCACCACCCTCACAGTAACTTCTGCTTGTCCTGGGTGGCCAAGGACAGTGCCTTTATTCTCCACTGTCTCTGCTGCTGTGTGTCCCTAGGTCCTCTGGTTCCCAGGACAGGGATGATTTATTGTCAGACCTGTTGACTGGTGTAAACATGAGAAAAATGGACCATCTTTGCTTCTCTCACCTATTGTTGAAGAGTCACTCTACACTCAAAACCTCATGTGGAAATAATTTTGGATATTTCTAGTTCCTTATTAATTGGTCTCCATCTAATGAAGCAGCTTTATGCACCATGCAGTGTTGGCTTTCTCTTTCAGTTAACATAACCTACAAACAATTAAAGGGGTTTTTGAAGTCTGTCTGAGCCCCAGAGACTTTGGCATGCCTCATATGGAGCTGCCTGAAGCTGTTTTCCACTAAACAGGACAAGAACTCTGGATGAGAGGTTGTTTTGCACCAGTGACTCATGTCTACTTTCAAGAATATATACTTTATGAATGCAAAGTGCCTGATGCAGAAAGAACAGAGGAATAATGGGCTCAGGTAATCAAGCCAAGCTTGATGTTAAATGTTTTATCTTCCAAGTCAAGCCAACAAAAAATATCTGTTTTGATGTCTGTTTCCAAGCTCAGGGAAGGAAGGAGTAATAGAACAGTGAACAGCTGTACCAGATTGCTTTTTAGGTGGGCAACCCAGCTAGGCCTGAGTGAAGGCCTGCACCTGTGGCACAGTTAGAAATTGTGTTAAGGTATGCAGCAAGATAGTAAGTTAATTAGGAAGTAATTGGTATTGCTGTTGGTCTGGACACTTTAGCCACCTTAAGTGTAAGAAGTAAATAATGTTTAGTTACATTCCTGAGTGCCGAACACCAATGAGGGAATGCTTTGTATTGTAAACAATATTATACTGTATAAAACCAGCCATTTTACGTAGAATAAAGGAGAACGTATGATAACCATATTGGTGATGACTATGTTACTCAGCGTCTCCTCAAGTTTTGGTGGGGAACTTCCCCCTTCAAACAGCAGCAAAACCTCTGGCTTCATTTTAACAAAGGTTTTGTGTTGTTCCTGCAGTTGAAGTGAAAATTGAAGTTGTGATACCTGAGAAGGAGAGAAGCAAGGAGGAGATGTCACCCAATGGGAAAGCCAGCCCTCTGATCTACAAAGTCAATGGGACTGCCCGGCACTACCACCTAGAGGAGCATCCAATTGCCAGCAACCCCTACCACAACCCAAAGGATGTGGTAGAAGCATCTGTGTGCCACGTGAAGGACCTGGAGAATGGACAGTAAGTGCCCAAAGTTTTTGCAGATAAAACTTGAGAGACCTTCTAACCTAATCTGAATGCCCTGTTTTGTTTTTTACAGTTGTTGGAGATGATAATTTCACTTAGTAAACTTTTTTTTAATCTTAGAAAATTACATCATGGACAAGTGACAACTGTTTTTACCAGGTCTGCTCTTCCCTGTATGATCTGCACTGGGACTTGTCTCAGAAAGAGGTGATGTTCTATAGCAGAATTTTTCAGGAGGCTCTGCTCAACTTGCATTAACCAACCCAGACATTTTTAAAATAAATTTATAGCTTTTGTGATTTTACAAAAAAGCAGGAGAAGAGCATGGGTGGAGCTGATGGGGCAAGTCATGTGCTCCATCCTGTCTGCAGTGCCTGGGTCTTCCAGCTGAGCTCATCAATTTGACCTTTCACTAAGGATTCAGCTTTTCAGATCTCTTGCTAATGAGAACACACTTCAGCTGGGTACTTCAGTGCCCTGATTTAATTTTCTGAAGTCTAAAGAGTGCCCAGTCACTGTGCTTTACAGGGGCCTCTTTTCTGGGGTAGAAGTACAGTTTCTATTGACATCTCAGAGGCCTCCATCTGTATGTAAAAGGAAATAGTTTGGAATAGCTTTCGTTCCAGTGAGGGAGCAGTGTAAGGTGTGTGGGACACAGCAGGAATCTGGCAGCTGTTTGCTTTAAATTGAAACATTGCCTGTGATAGTATCCAAAACCGATCCATGTACTGTAGGCTACTTTGTGCTAAACTTAAGGGGCTTCATGGGCCAATAAATTCATTTTCTTAGGTAAGTTCATCCAGGCATAAATGTGGGTTTTTTCATTGCAATGGGAATTTATTTATTATGCTATTCTGCAAAGGGATGCACTGGGCTCTGTTGGATCAAATCTTCACATGATATGGAGCTGTTGAGGTTGCTTGGCTTGTATCCTGGTTCCAAACAGGTCAAGGTTAATTTTTGCGGTAGCCAGGAGGTGCATGGCCAGGACTCAGAGGTTATTCTATAGAACCACATCTCATTGCAGGGGCAGGGGAAGGTGTGGAGAGGTGTTCCTTGTGGTTGAGTAACTATGAGGGGCAGACCGTGGTGCACAGGACGGTGGGGTAATGCTGATTCCCAGCCACAAGGAGTGGGGTGGTGATCTCGGAGCTCTGGGTGAGCATTTCAGCATGTGTCTCACTCTCTCTTTTGTACACTTGTATTATTAATATTCTTGCTGTTACTGTTGCTTTTCTTCTCTCATTGCTGTTTCCAGTGTATCGGTTTGAAAGCAAAACCAGTGAGAGACTCCAAGTCAGAAGTACAATTTAATAAGAGAAAGAAGAAAATAAG
>VZUI01062831.1:0-23537 GCA_013401135.1 Cettia cetti | reverse complement strand
AAGAATGTAAACATTTCTATATTTACAAAACATTGTTCTTCTGTTTACCAGAAGAAAGCCTGGGAAAGAACCCTTTTTTTAACATCAACACATTCAGCTTGAAACTCAGGACTACAACCTACCTCTCTCAAATACCTCTCTTGTTCAGCTTCACCCACAGCCACACTGTGTTGGTGGCACCCACTCCATGTCCCTGGAAGTCTGACTTGAGAGTATCTCCCTGAATTTCTGTGGGAGTTCTAGATGTGCCACTGCCTGGCTGTAGCTCTGCAGTGCCTGTGGCCTGCCCTGGACAGCCAGGCAGAGCAGCTCTCACAGAAGTTCTGCTAGAAGTTTTTGTCCAGAAGCAGAGATGGGAAATGTGTCATTCCTTTTGGTTTCTGAAGGAGAAATACCAGCATTCCAGGGGGCTTGCAAATCACACTGAAGTGTGAAAACATTCTGAGGTGAACACTTCAAAGGAAATTAGATGCAGTCATAATTTTAGTTATCAGATTAGTGACTACTTGCACTTTTGAAAGTTTTCTTTACAAGAAAGATTAGACCTAAACATATGTACCTATACCTTCCTAACTATGGAAATTAAGGCCACAATTTTGAAATGTTTAGCTCTTATGATTTGTTTTCCAGAAAGAAATATCAGAACTGCAGTAAAAAAAATGTTTGTCCTATACATTATGATTCTGAGAATAGAAAAGAAAATTTAAAGCTGTGTGTATGATGTTTCCTGATTTTAAGAGAACTTTTTTGATACAGAATTTTAGGCTAAAAAACATTGCTTATGGGAGCCCAAGTATACACTGAAAATTCAGCCATTTAACTAAAAAAGAAATTAACATGATTTTATTTTTTTTAGTATCATCTGTAGACCAGATAAAATGTTTATTTCCCCAAAGCTAGTAAGCTTTAATTTCTGCTAATGCTTTAATTTTTGCCAAGGTCTAGTACGTCAAGCTGTTGTGCCTGGTAATTCAATATATTGGTTTCACAAATGTTAATGTATTCGTAATCATGTTTTCTTGTGCCCAGATCTACCAGTCAACCTACCAGTCTATTCCCAACCTAATGTTATCTCAAATAACATGGTACAAATGCTATAAAAAAAAGGGAAACCTACATCAAGCATTTTGCATTGATTTTTACAAAAACTGTCAAAACATGTCATGATGTTATTGATGTCAGCATTTCTCCGAGGCTTTGAGTGTTTAATACGCATATTAAAAAATCCCCCTTTGTGATACTGGAGATGTCTGCCCATTCAGTGCATTGACTTTTGTCTCAATTTTAAATATTTTTGGACAAAATTTTGCTCCTATGTTCTGATTCTGCTCCTTCAGCTGTTGTTCATCAGTGTGAAGGTCTTTAGTGCTATGAATGGGTTTATGAAAGGCAGGTACTGCTTGACTACCCTGGTCTCCCTTCCAGGGTGAGATGACTGCTTTAATGGGTGAGAGGGAGGCTGTTGGTCCTGATTCCCTGGAGTTTAGTAAAGCCTTTAACACTGTTTCCCACACCATTCTCCTGGAGATGGCTCATGGCTTGGAGGGGTGTGCTCTTTGCTGGGTAAAACCCTGGCTGTGGGGCCAGGCCCAGAGAGGGGAGGAGAATGGAGTCACATCCAGCGGGGACAGACACCAGGGTGGCACCTGATGCCTTAAGTTTTGGATTTCATGTTTTTTCAGTTTTTCAGATCACCTGCTGCCTAGGGATGTAGTTCTGAGCCTCATATTAATTGCCAGTAAGCTCTCTTCACAGAGTAGGGAGACAAAACAAATCCTTTTCCTGCTGAAGCCAAGGATGAGTAGGAGTTTCAGGCCAAAAAGCACAAAAAAGGGTGGACTGAAGAAAGAAAACAAGAAGGATGGGACCTCACAACCCAAAGCTGTAACTGGACAATTAAACCCCAATATGTAAATGCACCAAAACCTTGTGACTGGTCATCCATTTTGTGACCATTTTGCATCCACCCTGGGTGTAGCCCTGACCAGGCTCTTGTGCTGCCCAAGGTGTACCCTCAAAGGCCTTTCAATAAATATCTACTTTATTCTCTAGCTCTGTCCAGTCTCTGTTCCAGGTCAGCCTTCTGAAGGCATCACACCCAGGGCTCAGCATTGAGGTCAGTCCTCTTTTCTGAGGAGCAACTGAGGGAGATGGGGGGTGTTTATTCCAGAGAAAATGAGGTTCAGGAGAGATTGTTCCCCTCCTACAACTCCCTGAAAGGAGGTTGTAATGAGGAGGGGATTGGTCTCTTTCCCAAGTAACAAAACATAGGACAAGAAGAAATGGCCTCAGGCTGCAGCAGGGGAAGTTTAGATTGGATATGGGGAAAATATTTTCGTGGACAGGATTGTCAAACATGAACAGGCTGCCCTGGGAAGTGGTTTAGTCACCAACCTTGGAGGTATTTAAGAGATGTGTAGATGTGACACCTGGGGACCTGCTTTAGAGGTGTACTTGGAAGTGCTGGGTTAACAATTGGACTTTGGTGCACTACTGTCATGAGGGAAACACAGTGACCACAGCGGAGCCAGAGCGCGAAAGGAGGAAGTTTAATTTTTTCTTTTAGCTTATATAGATTTCCAGAAAAGAGACCACATTGGAAGACTGAGGTTCAACCTCTTCAAATCCACTGGTCTTAGAAAGTTTCTATTAATTGTCCCTCTTACAGAAATGAATGTAAACAAGAGAGATATTTACAAAAAACATTGCTTTGTTTACCTGAGAATGTGTGAGTAAATTTTGACTCCAATTTAGAAGGCTGAAAAGCGGGGGCACAGGAGTTGAAGATCTTAAAAGCCTTTTTGCAAACTTAAATGATTCTATGATTCTATGACTTGGAAAATATAAGAGTATCAAAAACTGGGTCCTGGATTTTAGCTAAACTCAAAATTATATAAATAGCTAAGTGCAGGTGTTCTCTATTTAATTTCTAATTAATCTGTTCTGGTCCAGCTCCCAGTTCAGCATGTGGAAATATGTTGTGTCACACTCTCTTTTCACCTTGCAAAGGTTATAAATTCTAGAATTCCAGATTATTTGTGATATTTTTTAAAAACCTCTCATAAAGTGTACAGAGCACTCTCTTATTCTCTAGCAATCACCCACAGTTCTCAATGCCCATATCCACAGGGCTTCAGCATTGATGCTCGGTCACAGATTTCAATATTTCAAAGCACAAAACAATAAAAATCCTATAGCATTTATACACTGTTATCATTATTGCTCAGGTTACTGCTTCCAGCACACAGAGTACCTTCAGATGTCCTTGGGGGCCATTGAGCACCTTGCTAAACCACGACAGAAAGGAGCATTTTGTCACAGCACCACATTCCACGTGAAGGAGCTGCTGACACAACAAGGTGTTGATGAGGTTTCTACACAAGTAAGGGGAAGCTGTCCCACTTGATGGTGAGGTGACACGCCAGCGGGTGCTGTCTCTGGAGAACCAGGGAGCTGTATCTGCACCTCAGCCATGGACTTTGGCCCAGGGATGGATGGGAAAGTCAGTACATCGGGATCAGTACACCTTGGTTCAACTGTGCAATATTTCCCTTGAAACTACACAAAGATTTATCTCACTGTCACATTACCCAAACCTCTGAACAGCAAGTTCAAATTCCCAATGGTGCTACTTGCAATTTTCAGTGCTGTTTTTTGACTGCGGGCAAATTGTTCTTTTCCTTCTCTACATTTTCTCTATGGTTTACTATATGTAAAGGTATAAATGTATGACAGTCTAACTAAATAGAAAAATTTTGGAGGTGGGGAGGCTAGTGGAAGGACAGGACTTTGTAGACTGAGAGAAAAAAAATCTGTACAGATAGATTATGAGATAATTTTTAAATTTTCTTGACTGATCTCTAGGTCCCATTATGACAGCTCTGGTTAGAAAGTAGGATTTAGATGATGAATTTATTTACCTAAAGGTCATCAGCTGATGAAATTCCTGGAAACTAATTTACACTGTAAAAACTTGGGGAGTACCTTTCCAGATATACTTTTTAGATGTATGATTCACCAAATAGCAGAAATACCTGGAAAGTCAGGTATTAATTAATCCAAGAAAGAAAACATAATTATCTTTTTGGCATGTTATATAAGGTAAATGTGCACTGTTTCACATGTGTATCATCCACAGAAGACATCAGACCCCTGCCTAGCAGGAGAAAGGGCAAGGTGGATTACACTCTATTTGATGTCAACTGTTGTTTTTGCACATTGTGGAAACAAAGGAAGTTGCCCATGTGAGAGTAGATTTCTGCTTCAGAAGAACATCATGGACACTGATCAGGATGCAAGGAAAATCAAGCATTAACAAGAATTAAAAATTGGTAAAAACACAGGGAATTTTAAAACTCTGATATATTTAAAAATGCCACATTCTTCTCACATGTAGGGTGTTTTTTGTCTTTGATGCTTATTTACTTCACATCTTCAGGGTTGCTTCATTTCTTCAAGGTTTTCACCACAAGGGTTAGAAACCTGCTTTTTTTTATCTTTGTGATTGAAAAATGAGCTTCTCGAGTGAGATCACAATCATAGCACCTGAAGCTGTAAGAAAATTCTCAAAATTAAACTTCTAATTATCTACCCAGAAAAAATTGCAGAAGTAACACACACCTGGGTAACATGCACTGTGAATTTCAATATACATGTGCACACCCCCACATGCAGACACACACATAGACAAATGTATTTATGTGAATACAAGGATGGATAAATATATGTGTGTATGCATGTGCACACATCCCCCTGGGTAAATAAATCTGAGTGGTACAAGATAGGAACTATCTATAGCAAGCAGTAAGAATATCTGGAAAATAGCTTCAGTGACTCCTAAAATACACACTCTAGCTTAGAGGCAGTAATTATTGACAGATGTCCAATATCCACACAGATTTGGGTATTCATGTGTTCCCAGTAATTGGGCAATTTTTAATGTAGAAAAAGTAGTAAATCTGTGATAAAGATACATGACCTTTTATAAATGCATATATAATTGGACCAAGGGGGAAAATACCAGTATTGTTTAACAAGTATTTTTGTGTTACAGTGTCTTAGGTTGCAGTGCAAGAGGTAAACAAAAGTATGTATCCTATTACCACCTGTTAAAACCAGGTTGGGCAATGTTCTTTATCTCTTCCAGGACTCACCCTCCCTCCAGGGGGATATCTGATGCTAATGGGCCATAGAGGCTCACTGCACGACTGAGAACATTACATCATCCCATTGGGAGATGCTCCACCCTGCAGGAGGAGCCATGCATTCCTGCCTGGAATATATATAATCTGAGATATAATCTGAGATTTAAAACACCAGAAGTAGCCTGTTTGCACTGGATTCCCAGAGGAAGACAGGACCCATCTCACCACCACTGGACCTTCAGAAGAAAACTACACCCTTCTACAGGATCATCTCTGCTCCAACAGAAGCACATCTGTCACTCCAGAAGAACCTAACTGGACTGCTCCCAACACCCTGACGTGAGTGTCACGTTGTATTCTGACTCTGTCAGTGTCTTCTTTTTTGTTTGTTTGTTTTTTTTTTTTTTTGTACTACTACATTTTTATCTTCATTTTCCTAGTAAAGAACTGTTATTCCTATTCCCATATCTTTTCCTGAAAGCCTCTTATTTTCAAAATGATAATAATTTGGACAGAGGGGGTTTACATTTTCCATTCCAAAAAGGTTTGGTTTGGAAAGACAGGTGTCTGCTAAGGAAGGCTCCTGCCTTCCTTAGTAGACACCTGTCTTTCCAAACCAAGACACAATATTTTTGAAATTCTTCTGTGAAATCCTAAATAGTGGAAGCAGCATAAAGTGTGCGCGGGGGAAGCAGTGTAGTCCTGAGTTTCAAGCCTGAATGTTTTGATATTAAGAAGGGTTCTTTCCCAAGCTTTCTTCTGGTAAACAGAAGAACAATGTTTTGTAAATATAAGAATGTTTACATTCTTTCTTATAGGAGGGACCTTCTTCTGATGTCCCTCTGGAATGACCAATTGGTAGAAAAATTTACCTTTTGTGTTACCGATCAAATTGGCCTTTGACATTCCGTATAAAAGAGGAGGTCATCCCACAATAAGGAGAACCCACGACCACCTGCAAAAGGAGCCTGAATCTCTGTTGATGTCTCTTGTGACAAAGTGCTGGGAGAAAATTAAAATAGTTAAAGGAGCAAAAAGCACTGAGTGATCAGAAGGCACTTGGTGCTTTTGTGTCCTGACAATAAAGTGAGAATGCCCTCTCTGAGTTGGCAGAGGTCTTCCAGTCATCACAGTCAAAATAACTATAGCAATGTAAGCAGGTTTTAGCATTCACCATGAGGCTTCACCTTTACTGCTCATCCTGTCTGTAATGCAAGGTACCTGTTTGTTAAAAATTTGGAAATGGTCATAATTTAGTGGGCTGAAGCCAAGATTCCTGAGTATTTTTTAGAGAATAGTAGCTGGTAAAAATAACCAGGCACAGAGCCAACAAACAATAACAGTTCTTTTCTCATGAAATACTGGGCAGCATTCAGCACTATGCTAACTAGAAAGATATTGATCAATTAGAAAGAATTTAGAGAAGAACAACAAATTAATTTATAGGGGAGAATGAGGATTTAGGAGATGGATTAATGGTACCAAAGTAGGTCTGTGATGATTAAGGAAAGCAAGAAATTGTGTTCAGATAAATCCCCCAGATTTGCTCAGGTTCAGTACCTGAGGTGGTGCTACATGGGTCACATAAAAGAGGATGTGTCCCTCCTGCTCTGGGACACCCCTGTCACCTGCTCAGAGCCTCCTGTGGTTCTGATGCTGCACCACAAACAGCCCCACAGTAAGAGCTCAGCCAAGGGAGGCGTGAAAGGGGGGAGCAGCATGAGTCCTACAGTGACTGTGCAAGGCTTGATGGGTGAGAAAAGTGTGAAGATTGTTAGCTGAATGCAAAGAGAAGTATTTAATGTTTTTATGGGAAGATACAGCTAGGAATAAAATAAAGAAATTAAAATTTAGTCTGCCAACAAACAATCAAACCAAAACCACAAAACACAGAAGTGTGTTCTACTGAGGAATTGCCTCCTGAGATAACCTGGAAGATGATTCACCACTGGTATTTTTAATATTATTCTGCATGAAACTCCAGAAAATGTGCTTTTGGGATTAAGCCTCCCTTAGCAGAAAAATGGGCCTCGTGATCAATGAATCTCTGATTTTAATGTCTGCAATTTTCTGAGAGTATTTTAAACACTGTTCATATTTCTGCCCTGGAAAGTGCTGCTGCAGAGTGAGAAGCATCTGTGTACTATTCCCGTGAAAACAGTGGGATGCAATGAAAAAAAGCTCGTGAGTAATAATGAGAGCTATTAGCTAATAGACTAATAATATTTTTCTCATTATGTGGGGTGGGGAGGAGGAGGAAGAAGGCAGGCAGACCTCATGCCAGAATCTGAGTCACAATTAAAAGTTATGCTGCAGTCTTGCAGAATTTCCCTTTTATGGTGCCTGCCAGTTGTGTCCCCAGCAGGGGCATGTGAATGCTGCCATTCCTTCCCAGTGGCACAGTATCCCCACTCCAGTGGCACTGAGTCTCCTCTCTTACAGACATCGAGAAAGCAGGAAAAATCCAATATTGCTTTAACTCTCAGTATTAACCCTTGTGGTTTTTCTTTCTTCCTCCTCTCATAACAGCTCCCTTCCTCCTCATGGGACGAAAGGGCACAGCTAAGGCTAAAATTTGTGGTTTGTGTCTTGTCTCATACTTGCAAAACTCTCCAACTTCTGAATGCTCTGCAGGTCCGTTGTGGGCTTAGCTTACAACTCCTGCATGGATGTTGGTTCCTCAGGGTAAGTGAAATCCATGGATTGAGCTCTTCACTCTAGTCTTTCCTGTCTGCACTCATACACAGCCCAGGAGGAGTCTGGCTCTATAAGGATTCCCTGCTTAGCTGCCATCCAAGTCTGATGCAGGCAATTTTTTTTCCTCTCTTCTGAAGCTTCTCTGTATGTTTTCAGTTGTTTTCCATCACATTTTCCATTTTTCATTATTCCTCATCCTCTACAAAGACCACATTAATTTTCAGCCATGGTGCATACATACGGATGTGTATCCTTCAAAATAGTAATAAGGAATGTTACAAACATGTAATCCTAGTGATGGTGATTATGGCTCTGAGGAGGCAATACATTGTGACCAATTCCTGTGATCAGCAGACGACCAGGGAATGAAGTGTCTACTTTGCTGTAACAACTCAAGTTGGCACCGAAATGAGATCTGCACCACTGACAGCAGATTACTGGTGTTATTACTTGTACAACTCTCCATCTCTTTTGCATGTTTTTTGGATTTCTCAATGGTCTAATTTCTAAATCACATTGACAGAACAAAATAAAGAGTGGGAACACATTTTTCAGTTTTCAATATGGTAAATTCGGTAATGTTTATCTTGCTTATTAAGTTCTTGAAATGTTTATCAAGCTCTTGTTATAAACCCTGTGCTGAACAGTGATGACCTGAAGCAGAAAAGATTGATGTTTTGTGAAGCAAGTGGTGCAGCATTAAAGAGCTCCTGATGGCCTCCAGGATGAGTTTAGATGCTAATAACAAAACAATACAAAGCCAAAAAATCCCTGCACAAAATAAACCCAACAACAAAAACAACCAACCCAACAAAAGCCCAAAAAAAAAAAAAAAAAAAAAAAAAAAACAAAAACAAAAACAAAAACAAAAAAAACCCACAAAAGAAACCAAACAAAAACTGAACACCTCAAACCCCTCACTAAGTCTCAATAAATTTTTTTTCTGTCAGTTTGAATGGTAGATGATGCATAGCTAATCATAACTGTGCCAGCTAATCTGTTTTATCTAGAAAGTACTGCCTTGTGCCAATAAAGGTTAAACTGCCTCTCTGCCTTCCTAAAATGTCTGTTCACTACTGCTGTACCAGAAGTTAAGATGCCTGTGTGGTTTAACAGTTTAATAGATATGAATATATATATTTTCAATTTATTCTTCCTTCTGGAGCTTGAAAATTGAAATAGCCTAAGAGATTATCTTTGACTTTCTAGTTTTTCTGTAGTATTTCTGTGGTGATTTTCATTCCAGTTCACTCAGAGCTGCCTCAAAACAAAGAAATCCAGTGTCCCAATTGAATTTACATCTTGTCTATAAAAATAATTCTCTACCTGCCAAGAACTTCAATAGTGCAACAATGTCCAAACAATATGGGCTGGTGCATAATCTATTTTCTAGTAGTAAAATTTATAGGGTCGTTAAGTGGGAAAGCAAAAGGAGAGATGTTTTAAATGTACTTCCTTTAGCAGCATTTTTCCCATGTAGATAATACAAAAAAAGTTGGTTTATTTGACTGTTCCCATTTCTTTTGGCATGCAGGGGTCTTTAATTTAATTAGGGAATATTATTTAGCCCATAAATTCAATGTAGACAGTAGAATTGAGTTTATTACATGAAACTGAACAACAAATAATTTTTAATGTGTTTTCTGAACCTTTTATCAGTAACACTAGCATATGGTGTTTTCTTATCAGAAATTAATTATGAAGTCTTCCTTCCAGTCAAAACATAGGAGTTAAAACCATGAATGAGAACTTAGGAAAGCTAATCATAGTAAAAGAAGTTCTTCTAACCTAGGCAAAGTATTAGCAAGATATTCCACCTGCAAACCTCTTGAAGATAAAGAAAAGTAAAGTTTGAGAAGCCTTTTTTTTGAAATTAATATTTTTGTTCTTCATGTAAATAATGCAGGCATTATTCTGGTATAGAGGACATTTTTCTTCATCAACTCTTAATGTTATCAACTACCACATAAAAAGAAAGATTTTATAGCACAACTTTGTTAAAATCAGGAAGCAACCTAAATCTTTTTCATGTAGACTGAGAAATGCAATTTTAATCCTAATTTTGATTGTGTCAGTGCCACGTTTACTTCAGCCTAGTGTATGTAGGAGCTTTGCGGTCACGTAGTAGCAGAGAAAAGGGTTGAATAAATGGCAAAAATAAAGGCATATACTGATAGTAGACACTTTGAGCTATAGTAAAATTGGAAGATGCTAAGATCCCATCATTATTTCTTCTAGCCTTTTGTCTCAATAGTCTTTTGTCCTAATTCATAAACATGATCCCTGCATTCATTTTTTTAAGCACATAAAATCATCTGGTCTTCCAAAATGGACTGGGAGACTGTATTCTTTTCTCCCTTGTTTTTCCTAACACAGTTACAGTCTTTATTAGATCTCCATTATTTGATCTGCCAAGTTTCTATTATATTCAACAACTGGACTTGGATTCATTTTCCCCACAAGGCAGTCTGCTGTGCTCATGGCCAGGCAATCAGGTCACCTATTGAAACTACCAGTACAGTGTTTGATTGGCAGATATGTATATTAAAAATAATGTTCTCCTTATGGCTTTTATTTTCTGCTGTGCTCTTGTGTCTGTCTTCTTTTGATAGTCTATTAACTGTGTGAGCGTATGTACATGAAAGCAGTAGTGTCCCTGATCCCTTGCCCTACTTGTAATATTCCTCTCTCAGCTCTCTTTTTCAGAGCTGGTTATATGCTGAACCCTAAATGATGCCTCTCCAGCTCTTTTCAGCTGTACAAAGCTGCTCTGTTACCCTTCCAGCTCAGTTTGGAGCTTTCGTGCCTGTGAGCCAGGGCTCTGTCAGTTCAGTTTCCATCCTCAGCCTCACACCCTCGCCCACCAGTACATTACAGCAAAGCAGCAGGCTGGATATTGCCTCTCCTGGCCTCTGCTCTGGTGATATATAGGTACATCCCTGACTGGCACCCTGCCCCAGGCTGGGGGAGCACAGAATTTTCTCTGCATTGCAACATGAGGTTTGCTGAGGAAAAGCCAGGCTTCTGAAATGGCTCTGCAGGTGGATTCCTGGAGGAGGTTATATATGTGCTGCACAGATCTTAGGGCTGAGTCCTCCTAAACTATGCTTAAGTGCCTGGAATAGTGCTGGGATAGACTCTGATAGAGATAAAGGCAGAGGGTAACCTATCAGGGAACACTGGGACCATAGATATTATGGTCCTCATTTCTTCTTAGCTTCGTATATTTGAAAGTAGAGTAAGACACAGCCCAGATCAGCTAGTCCTGCTGCTAGTTATGGCCAGCTCTCAGATACTCCAGTGCAACACTCTCAGGATCATGGAAATCCCATGAGGAATTATTCTTACACATTAAATCAGTCCTAAATATGAAACATAAGCATGAGTTCATTGACTGGGATCAGCACCTTATTAAAATAAGCGTGAGGACAGTGGTGTAGGAAATTGAAAGCTTCCCCTTTTTGACAGTGGGTCCCCAAACAAGCAACCAGCAAAGTTTCCTTCTCTGTTACAGATGGGACTTTCATTTTTTTTTAAGGTTTTGATAGCTCCTTCCTACACTAGTTCTAGGTTCTTCCCTCTCTATGCAATATGCTGGATTTTCCTTTAGTTTTATTGGACCTTCTGTATGCCTTTTTTGGTTGGTTGCTGGTTGTTGCTATACTTTAGCACTGATATCCTAGGATAGCTTTAGTGCATGTCAGTACACACCCTCAGTAGTTGCCATTTAGTTGTTTACTACATGGCAATCAACTGAAGAACAAATCACATTTAGTTTGGAAGAAAAGGTTAAGAAGGCACTTAAATTTTTTTGCAGAGTTTTAAAAAAAATTATACATTCTTTAAATACTTTTAATGTCAGCATCTGAAATAGGTAATTAGTGTTCATTTTTTGGTAAGATTTTCATTGCTGTGACATAGAGCTGAGATACAGAACCCTCTGCCTTGTGTCTAGTTTGACAAAATAGGATTCAAAATAAAACTCTCAATTCTATATGCTCATTAAAATTGTTCTCATCCTAATAATCCAGATAAAGAGCAGAGGAATTATTGCTTAGTTCTTTCCCCTACACTTGCAAAGAAGATCTAAAGAAGTGTCTTTGTCACGTCATTGAAACGATCATCTCCCAATTTTCTTCAAAGCTTGAATTTTCTCATCATCAGAATCTTCTTCCTGTTATCAAAGCTTCAGGTTTCAGACCAGCAGCAATTTAAAAGCACCCTTTCCCTATGGTACCTACTCACAGAGATGCAGGTATAAGCTTCTCACACTACTTTTTGTTCTGACTCATCCACTGCACCTTGGAACTTTCTCTTTATTCAGATGGAGAATGCATAACTTTCCTATCCTTAGCATTCTTAGAAATTATATATTTTGCAGAAATCAGGATATTTTGTATTAAATATGAATAGCATTTAAGCTAGAAAAAAAAAAACCTGTGTTTCAATTTATTTCTATGGCCAAAAAGTAAGATGTATAATGAGCAGAAACAGTAGCAAAGTTAGATATTTGACCCACTTCTTCCTTCCAATACCAGGAAGTTCCTTTCTGCATGGGACTTTCAGATCTGTTTTATCAAACAGAAACATCTCAGTGCACCACAGGGTTGGTCCCTACAAACAAAATTTGACATTTATAAATGTCTTGAAACCAAAAGGGAATAGCAAACAAGTCTTTCAGTATGATTCAGCCTTCAATGCAAATAATGTCTTGCCTGGTTAGAAAAGGGTTTGTCAGACCTTTTGTGAGGTACTGGGTCTGGCTGGGAAGGAGTGAACTTTCCCCATTGCAGCCCATAAGGTGCTGTGCTTTGGCTGAGTGGCCAGAGCAGGGCTGATGCCACACCAAGGCTTCGGCTGTTGCCAAGCTGTGCTTGCACAGCATCAAGGCTCTGTCTCCCACCCTGCCCTGCTCTCCTTTTGCAGATTCAATACATAGGCTGGGGGTGGGTGAGGGGTGTGGGGGGGGACACAGCTGGAGCACTCAACCCAAATTGACAAAGGGATATTCCAGACCAGATGATGTCTACTGTGTGTGTTTTATGATCAGTGGTTTGTTCCCTTCTCCCCTGTATTGTTTCAGTCCTAAGTTATATCCTCCCACCCAGCTGTCTATGGATCCTAGACCTGCCTCTCTATCAAGATTCCCAGTCCCTCCTCCCAGAGAGTTGTCAATCCCTCTTTGTACCTGCCCCCTGCTCTGGAAATCCCATTGGAAAGAGCCTATTCTTGGAAGCCCCATAGGTTGGTTCAATCTGTTCCCCTCCCCCTGTGCCTCCTCGTTGGTTAAATATTGTAAACACTGCCTTGTGCTTCTCCCCAGTTCTATTGGTTGAAAAGTTGTACCCTCCCTTGGAACCTCCCTGCTATAAAGGTCTCTGCACACAGGTGTTGTGGGCATTTTGTCCCTGGACCTCCTATGGAGTCTTTGGAATCCATACAAAAGGGCTCTCCCTCATCCTTGTCCCTGCCTTTGGCATATGGCAATCAGAGCCATAGAGCAAATGCTCTGAGCTGTATCCCTGATTGCTTTGGGAACAGCCGCTCTTGGCACGTAGCTCTGCAGGCAAAGCTCACTGAAAACGGTTAGGGAAGAGGGTGTTCTTATTGGATGTGCTGAAGCTCAACTTTCCAGCAAGTGGATAAACATCTTCCTGTCAGTGGGAAGCACTGAATTAATTACTCTTGTTTGCTTGTGTGTGCAGCTTTTGCTTTCCCTGTTAAACTGTCATTATCTTGGTCTACATTTCTGGTTTTTTGCCATCACACCAGAGAATCGAGTGAGTGATCAGGTGGGTGAACATTGGTCAGTCAAGGCTAGCCCACTGCAACCAGTGTTACTGCCAGAATCAGTTCCAGAAATTTCTGGACATACATGCTCAAGAAACAACTCTCTATAGTTGGTGTTTTTTTTTGTTTTTGTTTTTGTTTTTTGTTTTTTTTTTTTGTTTTTTTTTTGTTTGTTTGTTTGTTTTCCCTGCATGCATAGAAGTTCTGTGATTCAGTGATCAACCCCACACATGCTGTTGCCTTTGGTCAGTTTTTAGACGCATATAAAAGTCTCTGGATAAGTGGATTCCAGCTATAGAATTCTGGAATAGTATCTCCAGCAATATTTTAAAGGCTCAGTTACTTGTTTTTTTGTTGAGTAGAAAGTGCCTAAGAACAGCTGCTGGATCACTTTGAGTTAGCTGGAGAGCTTGGTATTTCTGGCTAAAGATGAGATTAATTACCCTGGAAGTAACAACAATTTGTGATAATAAGAAGGACAAATTTTAAGTTATGCTAATGAGATTGTGACTCCTAGATCCTTCTGAGACAGTGAGATTTAACTTTAGCTCTGCAAATCACTAGCCAAAAATACATTTAGGGTTCTTGGTAACTTACACGCTTTCAAAAATACACTTCACAAAACATATGTTCAGACTATTTGCAAATGTATCTGGGTCCCTTGCAAAGGTAATTTCAGAGAGAGTCAAGATGTGTGGGAAATCTGAATAGTTATGGACATTTGCTACTGAGTTAATTTATTAGATATCTGATTCTATACTGTGGTAGCACAAGGCAAGAGAACCTTCCTTGTCTCGCTGTTCCCAAAAGGTTTATCAACAAGTGGAGAAATGGACAAGCTATAAGGAAAGCTCAATAAAATAGCATATATTGGGGGGGCTCAGCAGCCACAGCTCTCTCGCCTTCAGCAGAAGTGGGAGATGCTAAAAATTCCTGGAAATGTGTTAGTACACCCCACTTGGCAGCTTCTCAGAAAAAAATAGGGGCTTTGCAGTTTATCTGCTCTTGGTAAACAGTGATTCCTACAATTGATACTGTTCATACCCTTTCAAACACTCCTGCACTTGCAGTTCTGCTTAATTGACACATTTATGAGTCACAAGACCAGCTATTAACCAGAGCCATAAACACTCCACTGGTGACTGCACATGCAGGGGCAGCAGGACAAAACCCCAGCAGCGCTGCTGGGTTTGCATGCAGTGACAGAGGTGTGCCAGGGCTGTGCCAGGGCTGTGCACACCTTTTCCTCTTTCTGCAGGGAGATCAGGGCACTGTAATGCCATGCCTTGGACATCCAAGGGCTTGGGTATTCAGGGTTTGTATTTCCAGCAGGAACAGAGAACTAGAGAGGGTTTTAATCCTCATCTTGGAGCCATCAGATTGAACCATAACTGGCCAGCGCCAGAACACACAAAGTGTTTGTGGCAGAGCACAGAATTATGCTCTAGTGTCTTATGAGCCAGATTAATTACTTTCTTAGTGGATTGCCCTTCTTTTAATCTACTTGAGACACCTCAGCATTGAGTCAAATGGAATGAGTAACAAGCAAATGCACCATGGGTGCTTTTGATTTAGTAACAGTGTTGAATAATTAATTGAAGAAATGACAAAAAGACATCACACTTTTTCTTAAAAAATAATTATAGCTAGTAGATATTTTAAGCTGTTATATGGAGTACCTATGACAAGTACATGACCTGTACTTTTGTGACAGCAAGGAAAAAAAGACAAAGTAACAAGTAATAGAATTTAAGAGGTCTAAATAAGCAAAACCTAGCAAAATAATGCTCTTTTATTAATAATCCTAATTTAAATACCCATAAAAAGAATTTTAAATTAAATATTCTTTGGAAGCAAGCAAAAAAAACACATTCTCAAATTTTGTGCAAGGTCATCAGTTTTGATGAAAATCCAAAGCACGGACAATAATTTGGAAACCTTCACTTAAATTTTTGGCTTAATTTCTTCCATAACTGTTTCAGCTCGCTGGAGGTAACTTGCATCAGAAAAACTTGAAATTCTGAAATCTGAGTTATGGGTGGTGTTATATGAACCTATTAGATGTTGAAATGCTGCAAGGGCTGTCTGAAGGGCTGCTTTAACAGAGCTTTTCCAGAGTTCAGCTGTTGGCTTGGCCCAGACAAGCTGTGAAAATGGCAGTTTTGAAATTTATGTTATTTATTGTGGTGCCTCAGTGTTGGTGTCAGTCCTTTATTTGAGAATAAACATTTCAACCCTTCCAGTGTTATTCAAGCTGGTGCTGCTCAGTGTGTGTGGGCATGGCTGGGTGCATGGAGCGTCTGTAATCAGGAGGAACAATCGCTTTCCCACTGCTTGCTTTGGCACTCCCAGGCACCAGGTACTCCCTCCTCAGGGCCAGCTTTACACTCTGAGGAAGTGCTGGGGGTAGTAGGGGACTGCTTTTTATGTTTCTCTCTCTTCCTAGAGACAGCAGGGCTGGGCTCTCTCTGGAACCTCATTTTGAAAGACATTTGTAGACAGTATGTGAAGAAATGAGTATATGTGCCAGACCAGACAGACAGATTGCGTGTTTGGTGATCCTGCTCCCTCAATTCTACAGATTTCCCTAAAGACCTGAGAACTGAATCCCTTCATAGATGTCTCCATTCCTTTTAAAGGTTGTTTCAATAAAGTGGTATTAAATTCATTGCTGACAAGTTAATTAGCCAAGTTAGGCCACTGGATCAAGAAAGCACATCAGATCTCTCCTACAGACTTTGGAGAAGAAAATTCTTATGTCAGAGGATGAATAAACTGAGGGCTGTCAACATAGGAGACACTCTGGGAAAAGACAGATACTGAAAGCATCAATTATCTTATTTATCTTATTATAATTTAGTTATCTTAGGGGACCTATCTACTGCTTTAGAACAGTGGGGTAACTTATTTACGGTCCTTAATTATTCTTTTTAACAACTACTGAGAAGATACAGTAAAACTGAGCAGTTTTATATTGCTTAGCTGGAAACAGAAATTGTATTTTTTCCTTGTATGTATGTGGGGACTAATTTAATCAAATTCCAGGCTAGAAAGTTTACAGATGTTCTTTGTGAGAACACAGCTGGAATAGCACAGAGAGCCTTAGCAAGAAATTTGTGGAGCTTTCATATTTTTCTGACAGTTCTGTAATCCAGAAGAGCTGCCTGTCTAGGCTGCTCAAGATTAGTTGTGCCTGAAAGCAATAGAAAATGGATCTTTAGCTTTGCATATTACTGCTTATCAAATACAAAATATTCAAAAGCTTTTCTCTATCTCCAGAGTGAGCAGTTGGCAGTGTCTTTTTCCTCGTTACCTTTCATATTCTTCAGTGTTGGTAAACCAAAAAGCTTTTGCTTTATATTGCACCTGTAAGTGGCCATACACTCATTTTGCATTAATTTATATTAAGAAATGTCTAAAATTTGTAAATGGCAGAACAACTCCATTGACATTGTACGCCCCAGTGCTTATGCATCCCTGTCACCCCATGTCTGAATATTACAAAAAAAAAAAAAAAAAAACCAAAGATCAATTAATATTTCCTCTACAGGACTTTGGCCTCAGCTAACACACAGATGCCTCAATAATGAAGTGGAAGAATGGGATTTTTTTTTTCTTTCTTTTATAAATCCCTTTTTCTTGTTCATTTCAGAGCTGACAGATGGATAGTGGCTGAGGCAGGGAACTGCAGGAACAGAAATGTGACTTAGTTTTCCTGAGAAAATTAGTTCTGTACCTGTCCCTTCTGAGAACTCTGTATGCAACGATTTGAGACTCTGATATGTTCTTTGTCTTTGGCTGCCTGGTTTGTACCCCTAGGTCTGCTCTGAAAAATGTTGAAAGGTTCAGTTGCTGGCAAAGTCCATGAGAAGTAATATATCAATATGTAAGTTCTTTAATAATGCTAAAATACCATTTTAACAGTCCGAAGTATTTCACATTGGACACCCAGTATCTGTGGGCTGCCTGTATCTCTGTTCTCTATCTTCTAAATGGAGATAATGCCTTCAAATTTCACAAGGTTTTTACAATGATGGATTAATTTTCTGCAAAGCACTCAGATTTTGGGGTGATGAGGATCACAGAAAAGACGTGGAGGAAATTAATATTTTTGTTTTCAGAGTAGGGCTTGAAGAGGTTTTTTTTTTTTTAAAATAAGACCCAGGGCAACATATTGAACAATGAGGCTAAGAAAAATATTGAACAGCTGCTAATTAAGTCCTTTTAATGCACTAAGTAGTAGTATTCTTGAGAGAACTGAATGTGTGATCCTGTAATTAAAAACTCCATTCCATATGAAAAAGGTGGCCAAATTAAGGTCATGCTGCTAACCTGGATTCTGTCCATTTCTAATTTTTGGCAGCTTCACAGTCATGATCATATTCTTTGAGAGAAATGCTGTGTGACTGTAGTAGAAGCAAAACCAAATCAATGGCATGGTCTTGTCACCTACTTCATGCACAAACAGAATCAGGACCTTAAGTGTTTCTCTTCTCCATAAATTAACCAAGTAAAGGGCAGCAGCAGCAGGATGTCTTCCTCCTGGACCAACACCAAAATGGGATGAGATACATGTTTTATTAAACAGCAGGTATGAGTTTTGGGAATCAAAGATTTTATTTCAGACAGAGGAAAAAGGCTCCACAATCTTTCACGTCACTGCCAAACACCTTTTACCTTTTATCTGCCTCCTCCCTCGAGTACACCTTGTCTTTTCTGATTCTTTTCTGTTTTCTTGCCAAACCTGTCCTTGTTCTCTATTCAGTTCATCTTGTATCTCTCTCACATCTGCTGCCTACACTCTATCTCGGAAAAAATCCCAGTTCACATAGTTTAAAACAAATTATGATCAAAGTGATTTATTGGTTTGTTAATACCAGGTCAGGGACTATATATTCCTTGACTCAAGTTCAATAAAACAGTTCTAGACATATACAAATGTTTATATACAGCTGCACATTTCTAAATACCCTTCCAGAGCTGACGCCTAAGTCACAACCACACACACATGCTCACACACATTGGCACCATCCCTTTCATCAAAAAAAGCTGGTGGCCAGCACATTGCTTGGTGACTATTTAATCTGACTGGTGATTGTTTTCCTTTGAACAGGACTAGTGTGTGACTAAATGTGCTTCTAGGCAGAGAGGAATGTAGATTTACACACATTCTCACACTCAGGTTTTTGTCTTGACAACAGTTGTTATTCAGACTGTGTCAGCAAGGGTGACCTGTATGAGCACCTTCTTATCTCAACTCCTTTTTGCCTCCTGGAAGCCTTCTCTGAGCCTCCTTGCACCTAGTCTCAGTTTTGTAACATGCTCTTCCCTGTAACTCCACTTATTTCCATCACTTCCACATCATTTCTCCTGACCATGCTTTTCTTCCTTATCCAGGCAGACCCTCTGCTGAAAGCTGTGGTGAAAGCTGCCTTTGGGAGTGGGGAAATAATCCAATCTGGTGGAAAAAAATCTTCTCTACATCAGACAGTGAATGTCCTTCCACCCACATCATAGTAGAGAAGCAGAACAGACTTAATATCAGCATTTTTCGAAGGTAATTGATAAATTGAAGCAGAATCCACATCTAGCTGTGGGCTTTGACTGCTGATAGCAAAATGGTATCATAATCATACCCCAAACTCAGTTTGGCTGCCTGCAATTGCATCATGTGACTGCAGAAGAATTTTTCCAAAGGCACAGTCATGGAAGGCTCCCCATCCTTGTTTTTGTGTACTGCTTCAGAAGAACAGAAAATAGCAAAAGGCTCCTTCCACCATCCCACAGGGAGCATATGTACAGCCAGCCTGCCCAGAAGCTCTCTGTCCTGTTTCCAGATCACTCATTTTTCTGGTCACCCATGATAAATAGCAGCAGCTTGACAGCTGATTTCATACTGGGATTTTTTTTCAAGGGGCCTTCACTGTGTAGAACTACAGGGGTAATAAGGTCATTTAAACAGTTTTTTTCAGTCTCTGCATGTGACTTCCAGCAAGAGTCTGCAGAATTCAGCAGTATTTTGTGGGCCAACACCACTCTTGTTTGAAAAGGACTAATCCTAAATCACTGATTAAACAGTTCGAAACCAGAGAAGTATGCATCAAAATTTTAGTGGAAGAAACTCCATTTTTTTTAATCTGTTAATTAATTTTGTTTTCAGGAGCTCAAGCAGAACAAAAAAAGAATGGTAGTCCCCAAAACCTCACCCATCCCCAAAACAGTAGAGACAAGACTGGGATGTCCCTTTGTATATAGACCTGGGACCAGCTGGGCAATTTTTGGAGATTTAGTTTCTGGCCATCTCCCAAACACTTCACAAACTGCCCCTTCCAAGTAGTGTCTTCTATTTCTCTCTTTCTTTTTATTTTTTCTTTAATTTTTTAAATAGAGGTGTGATACATGAAGCAGTCTTTATCATGCATATAAAAAATAATTGTACAGTACACCAAATACCAGAAGATCAAGATACTTACTAAACAAAGGAAAACAGAAAACAATAAAAATAACATTCTTCTAGCTGATCTTCCATTCTCCAGACAGCAAGATATCTTTCTTAAGTCAAAACTTAGGAAGATGAAGCCTTACTTCACAGTAAATACATCTTTGTTCTGCCTGTGGATAGTTTTTCTAAAATTGTTTTCCCCAAGTGATTTCTGTACAAGGGAGATTTATCAATCTGTGTTTGGAATACATGGGGAACATTCAGGAGTCCCTCCAGCTCTCACACTCCTTGGGGAAAGAGAGATATTTTGTTAAGAATGACTGTTGAAGTCATTGAATTTCACTATTGTGAAGTTTTAAAAGTACATTTTTCTTTTTAATGTGGTTGGTACATTGGAAAAAAAATATATGCTGGATTAACATTTGACAAGTAAAATCAATTTACTGGCAGCAAAAGGGCAAATCCAAAGACTGTATATATGGAATAAGTAAGTGGATGACATTTTAAAAGCTACACCTTCTTAAATCCTTTAGCCAGGTCTCACTGCATACCTGGGGATTAAAATTACTTACATGCAAGTTTATTATGCAACTGTAGGAATATGTGTCCAGTGTTGTCCCAGTTCTGACTGACCTTCTATAAATCAGTATAAACAGTGAGGAATTGAAATCTAAAAAAAAAAACCAAAACAAAAAAAAAAACCCCAAAACCAAACCAAAACAAAAAAAAACCCAGTGAATGAGACACTTTCATTATATTCTGAAAAAATAAAATTATTTTTTTTCTGTAGATGTCAGATAAATTGTTTCCACACAACAAAGGACTGGCTGATGAACAAGCAGCTGAGTTGTGGGTAATAATGCTGAATGGTTTGAAAGATGTTGTTGTGTACTGCCTGACCTACATCTGAACTACTTACAGCCTGGGAAGTGGGGAGAGGATTATACTCAGCATTCAATAATTTTTAAAGCAAATCATACCTGGTACTCTTCGTTCTTGGTGTAAACAACATGTAAGAAAATCTTACACAGGAATCCTGCCTTTCTAGGGAGAGTAGTGACAGTAGGCAAAGAATTTCTTCAAATTGTTTTCTATTCTTTATGGTACAAATGCCAGTTAGACAAAAATTTAATAACTGTTAGTCTTTGTGGCTCTGCTTGTTGTCTGCTAATGCTGTCCTAGTGGAAGTTAAATTAAAAGGTAGACAACCTGCAGGAGCAAGCAGGACTCTCATCTACTTCACAGAGTAAGACAGTGAAAAGTCAGTACAAGATATCCTGAGAAAAAGTTTTAGATAAAAATAAAAATTACTCTTGGCTTAGCTGCACCACCACATAAAAAAAAAAAAAAAAAAGGAAAATGGTGAAATTTAGAGAGAGTACTAAAACTGTCAACAGGTAGAAATAGATTGCAGAAGACATCTAATAGAGTGAGACTGATTATGTGTATTAAAATTCACATAGTAACGATTTCAGCTCATCTGAGATTGCATAGTGAGCTGAATCTTGTGTTTTCCAAACATAAATGTTCAGTGATGTCTGACTGCTATGGTAGACTCAACAGAGTTGTGCATGGTTAGAAGATATCACTGCAAAAGCAGGTTTCAAGCAATTCAGTGAAATCAAAGTATAAACTTCACAGGTCATTGTGCACATCAGGATTTCAGACTCCTTCCAATGAAAATAATTATATATGTATATATGTATGTAGTGGGGTCAGTTCAGTGATCATCACCAGCATTTAGTTCACCAAAGTCTAATTCCATAGATGTTTTGTCTTTAATTGGGAAGGAGATATTGAATCTAGTTGAGTGACCCAGTGTTATGTGACTTGAGTGCTGCACACCTAATATTTCATAAAAGAAATATGAAATCTCACCCCCATTGCCAGCAAAGGCTCCTTGAGGCTACATATCAACCATAATCTTGATTCCTCTTCATGGAACGATATGAAGTTTCAGGATCAGAAATAATCCTATTAGGAATTGTCCTGTTGAGTGTTGTATAGCTTACAATTAAAGAGGTGGTTTAATCAACACCTGTTCACAGTCACATATTAAGGAATTTACATATGTAGGTATGCATATACCTACACAGACTGGGGAGAATTTTGTTCCTTAACATGACTTCCTAACAGGTCACCTGAGCATATGACAGGAAATTCAATGCCTTGTATAAACTTACAACTTGGACTGGAGAATATTTTTCAATTTATCCTTTTTTCCAGATAGGACTGGATAAATCTGTTCATTTCTTTAATTCCAAAGTATACAAAGTCCCTGAAACTAGACAGAAATAGCATTGTGTATCAGTGGCCATCACTGAACTAGCACAGTTCCCTTCATTGGTAAGCTCCTTAAAAGAGTGAGCAGTTCTGGAAAGGAAAGGAACCAGAAATAATTGTTTCTTTTGAGTAGAAATAACTGTGGCTCCTGTGCTTTGGTGTGACCTTCATGCTGTCAGGATGTATTAGGTGTACTGTGAGGTTTACCGGACCAGACCTCTGGGGACTTTGGTAAAAGGATGCCTAAGCTGTGAATTTCTGACAGCCTTAGGCGCTGAACCATGCAGCTCAGCCAACTTGGTGGCCTATCTCAGCATACACAGTAGCTTCAAGTATCTACTTAAGCTTTGTGTTGACAACTTTGGTGTCTGTGCATGCTCAAGCACTAGCAGAAAAGCAGCTTTTTTTTTTTTTTTTTTTGGAATTTTTGGAATCCCCTCAGTGTTAAAGCACATGAATGGAGCCTAAAATGAATGGAGCCTAAAATGAAATTGAAGTGCCACAATTCCTTTGTGAGGCTCCGCATAAGTTCTCTGGAATGAAATTTGCCTCTTTCATTAGGAGTGTCTGTCAGCATGAAAAAGTTTTAAAGGTCATTGGCTTGCAAAGTGGTATGAGCAGAATCTCCAGGCTGGCAGAGCAAATCTTGCTGAGGAAGCTGAAAGGAAAGGATGAAACATCTTAATTCTCCCTGCAGGGTCCTTGAGTTCCTCCAGTGCTCCTCTGTTTTGGTCTGTGCAGGACTCTTCTGATCAACCAGAACTTTGCACCTTGTGGGTTTTGAGGAGGAACACCAAAGATTACTGCAATGGCTACACCTCAAACTTCACTGCAAAGACAAGGGGAATCTGTGGCCTTTGATTTTCTGGGGATTATGCAGGTGTCTTGGTTTAGGGTAAATTTGGGAGGAAACCTCTGAAGGGGGTTCCGCTGGGAGGCAAACCCAAACAGCCCCTCCCCCAGCCAGTCCAGGAGAAACTTCCTCAAAGAAAAGTGGAAAAAAACTATTAAACTATTTATTTAACAAACAAAATACCTACAAGCACTAAGAATGGATATTATGAAATATAAAATGAACAGTGAAGCAATAAAACCTCTCGCTGCTCTGAAGAGAGATGTCAAACTGAGACAGTCCCTGCCGTGGGTGCAGCTCAGCTCACTCAGTCTGTTGTCAGTCCCAG